>PVIH01000568.1:0-248374 GCA_004025045.1 Sigmodon hispidus | reverse complement strand
CTATGTATTTGAAAAACTCAAATAGCGAAAACAAGAAACAGATATTTTTACTATCCATTGGAAAACTGCAGATAAAACACTCTATAAAATATTAGCAATTTTTATATCCAGCAATCTATTCCTTGTAGGTATATTGGTAAGCATATAAATAGTAGAATTGAAGAAATGCCTAAATAATTTGCAAATATAATGGATAATGGCAGCATAAAGAAAGTGCAAAGGTTAGAGTCAATCCTGAGCACTAGAAATTATATAAATACAGTACTTAGGTATAAAATTCTCAAAAGTTAAACACACATGCACATACAAAGAGTGTAGACAGGTAAGTGATAGGCTGGCAAAATACGTAGGTGTCTTTCCCAACTCTGCCTGATATGTGAGTGCAGTAAAAACAAGCCCATCACAAGCTCTGATCTCTGTGTCTAAGTTCCACCTCTTAATGAAAGGTCCCGAGATGAGCGGTAAGGCCAGGGTATGCTCATCCTTATATTTAGCAGAAGTCTGAACATTCAGCAGCACATTCCATTGATACAGGTGTGGGGAAATCAGAAACTCTCAGACGGCAGATGGGAGAGCTAAGCATGGAGGCCTGTGAAGGTCATCATGGAAATATTTGCCCTGGATAGCACAATATCAAATCTGAGAACACACTGAGATCAATATAAAGAGAGGTGTACAGAACTCTGCTTGTGGGAGCCATGGTTATAAAAGGCAAAGCAAAGGATGATGGTATTTTCCATGATTAGGAGATTGGTGGGGTAACATCTATCCCATGGGATGCTCAGGACCAGGAGGTGGAAGAAAATGACTGACTCACCTTCTCTGTAAATGTATAGTATTTCTCCAGTAGAGAGTTATGGCTTGTGTATGCATTTTCTAAATACAACTCACTATGTACTGCTTTCACACATGAATGTGTGGAAGAACGTTCTCGAGGGTGGAGAATCAATTTCTTTTCTGATTTTATAGGAAGGAAAACTGTAGTTCCAACATGCCCCAACACCAGCCCTAAATTTCTGCACTCACACTACCTGTCCAGTGCAAGGACTGACGGCCAAGATCCTCTGACTCCACCAACCCCCCTCATAACCAGGCCATAAGCAGTCTCTTCTGGAGCTCCTCCTCAGATCATGATTCTAAAGGACAGTGGACATCACATCAGATGAACCACCAGGAGCAAGAGGGAGAGAACATCCCTCCATCTAGGAAATGGAGCTGTAGACTAGACTACCCTAAGGACACTAAGTGAGGGCTGCCCATCTCTCTCTCTCTTTTTTTTTTAAATACTGAAAGCCAAGCTTAGGAGACAGAAACACTCATCTAGAGAAACTTTCTAAAGTGGTTCTAAGAAGACCCAGAGAACCAGCAGCTAAGAGGCAAACAGAGAAAGTGCTTCAGAAAACTGCAGAGATAGATCAGGGCCTAGACCACTCTTAAGAATTCCTAAAGGGGGGGCTGGAGAGATGGCTCAGCGGTTAAGAGCACCGTCTGCTCTTCCAGAGGACCCGGGTTCGATTCCCAGCACCCACATGGCAGCTAACAACTGTCTGTAGTTCCAGTTCCAGGCAAAACACCAAGGCAAATAAATAAATAAAGTTTTAAAAAAAAAAAAAAAAAAGAATTCCTAAAGGCCTTTGAGGTGCTGTTTCCTCCACTGTGAAAAGAGACAATGCAGTAACCAACCCATCAGGTGGTTTTGGGACTCCACAGGGCCAGTTCTGTAAAGGTCACTTGCAGTGCTAACTGTGACTTTCACTCAGGATGAGGCATTTGCTATGTATGCAAAGCCATTTGTACAAAGAAAATTCAAAAAGAGCAGAAGCCATAGCTCAGTGTCCCAGCATTGGCTCTGCACGTGCATGGCCCTTTGTTAGGTTCAATAGTGCCATGAATAAAGACCCAGACTGGAGCTCACAAGCTCAGCCAGAAAGAATTACAGGTACACTGGTCCTTCTTCATAGCCTGTCCTATTTCTGGAGCTCACAGCCTCCACTCCAACCCCCACACTCTTAGGGTCATGCCTCTTTCCTGAGAAGCACAAGGTGGACCTAAACATTGAGCCAACAACAGAATTTCAATCTTGCCCACCTAGATGTCTCTCTGACAGCCATTGGTGCATTAATATTTGATATGGGGAGTTGGAGGGAGTTGGGACACATTTACACTTGGTGACCTGACTCCTAATTCTGAAGATCTGCATCAGGGACAGCAGTGACATTTTATGGGGAAATGGTTAGTTTTCAGACAATAGCATCCAAAGAGAGGGGTAAAAGCCACCCATCAATCAAGTCTTTCTTGTTAGTCATAAGATGATGGAATTCATACTAAGCAGTTTCAGTTTCTCTCAACTTCATGCACCAAATGCCTGGGATTCATCATAACTATCACCCCAAGCCCCTAGCCCACATGCTCTGTGTCCCCCTTCCCACCCAGCTCACCTTCTCCTGCAGGATGATGGGATGATGAATCCTCACACTGTCTTCAAGGAACCTGGCTGCAACACTCCCGCTAGACTTCTGCAAACTCTGAGCATAAAAACTAGAGGGGTGGAGTCTGCACAGAAGGTTTCAGTCTGAAGAACCGAGGAAACAGTCCTGTGTGTGTTGAAGCTTCAGCTTAGCCCTAGGTGAATCTCTTTCTTGTGTACTTGCTAGGATGTTGAGTCACAGCCAGTGACTGTGGTGTTTGATGATGTTGGCTCTGAGACCCTGCCCACTGGTCCTCATACACTCCATCATTTGCTGCAGGATTGCATGCTGCTCCTCTTTGCAGGAATGTGGCCCTAATCTTCAAACTGAGAGGACTGCTAACAACTGACAGGGCTCACATGAGGGTACACCAGCACTAGCTACTGCTCAGGATCACTCTTAGTCCAATAGTAACCTCCTAAAGGTCATCCTCCAATCCAGAAAACTAACTCCTAAGCAATGATGGGTCAGTATGGAGATATAAAGGCACATCCTTTAGAGACAAGTTGGGTTATGGCCAGAGTTCTACCTAAGCTTCCATGCTGCAGCTGAACTGACTCTCTGGGTCTTCTTGGTACTAGTCACAGCCCTGTGTCTTCAGTGTCCTAGAAATGTTGGTCCTAGAAGCCATCCTAAGTGTATTTTGCACATACATATCTCCATGTAATGACTGTTACCTGTGCACTCATCCTAGGAGCTCCAGGAAGTTCTATCAAACCATTTCATCCGTATTGGTGGAAAGCTAAGGGCTCAGTCTAGGGGAGGGTCCAGGCTTAGTTTTATTCAGGTTACAGTACTTGAGGCAGCCTAAGGTGATTCTAATGACTATATCATACAGTGTAAGTATTATAGTCTTTTGAAAAGCTGGTTGTATTTGCAAGTGATCTAAATTTCTACATATCAACTAACATAATAACTAACTGTCCTTGTTTATTTATGGTGGGTGTGTACCCAGAAGTAGAGCAACCAGCAGCTTATGTGTAAAGAGGGTACTGTGTGTGAGTGTTACTGGATAGATAGGAATAAAGGGTTTATTTATCCCAGGGAAGGTACCAATGACAGACCATAGAAAGAATTCCAGCTCATTTAGCTCTTAGTAAACCAGTGAATTTACTAGGGTAGGATGGGCAAGGAATCATTTACAGGAGTATGGATGACTCAAAGGCAGCTGCCACTGAAAAGTCCATTTAGAACAGGGTGACTTTCATTGTCATGAAAGCTGCGTTCTTGAGGTTCTCTGAAAAACTTGCCATCAGTCCCACAGAAAAGTTTGTACTGTGCAAACACAGCCTTGAATAGGACTTCAGGAAGTCTTGTAGGTTTCAGGATCTTCCTGCATCTTGTAAGCTTTTTTTTGTTTTGTTTTGTTTGCTTTTTTGGTTTTTGTTTTCTTTGTTTTTGGTGTGTGTGTGTGTGTGTATCCCTATGGAAATGTTTCAATTCAGAGGAAACTGTTACATCACCATAGGTAAATACTCTAAGACAAGACCAGAAGCCAGGCTAAGGGGAAAAGAACTCACTCTTTTGTGCAGCAATTCACTTTGGAGAGATCATTCTCAGGTCTCAGAACTACCTTAATACTTTCTGAGGACACACTCCTAGTGACTTTAAAACCTTCTGTGAGTATCTACCTCCCTGTCTTTTTATTGAGGGTTCACACACACACACACACACACACACACACACACACACACACACCTTTTAATTGTTCTTACCCCTCTGTTTCCCTCTCACCCTGCTCCCTCTCTCAGTGGAACTGTCTACATCTCTCTTAGGTTCCCTTCTAGTTTTACATCTTGTGTGTGATGCAAGTTTGCCTAGAGTTGCTTACATGAGCTTTGGTAACTTCCCAGTGGCTGTACCACTGAAGAAAATGGTACCACTCTTTTCTAGTAACCACTTTCTGACATCAGTTCTTTAAAGAGAGGTAGGGATAAAAAGTTGATGAGCCCAGCCTTGCTTATGTTTTGTGCAGGACTACATAGATGCAGTAAATTCGTAAGTACAAAAGCCACATTGTGTCCAAAAGACATTTTCTAACCATCCTCTGGCTCTTATATTCTTTCTGTCTCATTCCACTATCCTTGTATTTAGGGCCACTAAAATGAGTTCCATTATTACTCATTAACAAATCTATGCATTAATTGTTGCCACTGAAAATAGACAATTCTGTGACTGGGGCTGAGATAAACACTAATCTTATTTAGAAGACAGCATAGCAATATGGCCATTTAGGACAATAATAGTAGAAAGATACCCTCTAAGGCCTATGACCTTGTCTGCTATATTTCTTGACCAGGTAAACAGTATCTGGCATGAGTAGGTGATATATATTTCTATATAACAACTAACTTGCTGTCCTTGTTTATTTATGGTGCTTGTGTACCCAGAAGTATATCAGCCAGTAGGCTATGTAAATAAGAGGACACTTCATATGGAGTGGGCCTCAAATCCAAAGAGAAAGTATTTGGTTACTCAGATAATAGTCATGTCATTTTTTGCATCAGAAGGCATATTTTGCCTGGCAGGTTGTTATTAAGATTGCAGAATCCATAGTCAGCTTTATCTCTTAAGTATACCATTACCATTATCACATTAAGGACCAAACTACCAATTAACAAACATTTGGGAGACATTTAAAGCATATCTAAACCATAGAAGCATTGAAATAGATGCCAAAACTATATTTCTCTTTGGCTGAATAATCATCACAAATTTTATTTGCAGATGTCCTAACATTTAACTACCATAGCATTCTTACTTAGCAATAAAGGGCCATTCAGTCAAAGAATTGTGCAGATATTTAGCTATCCTCTCTCTCTCTCTCTCTCTCTCTCTCTCTCTCTCTCTCTCTTTCTCTCTCTCTCCCCCCTCCCATCGTGTGTGTGTGTGTGTGTGTGTGTGTGTGTGTGTGTGTGTGTGTATCCATGACTGAGCCTCTCATTGATGACTAACAGCAGTTGGTATAATTATTTTATTGTTCTAGCTTCTGCTGATCTGCATAATGGGATGACAGCTTAATATAAAATTTATCAAGATCTTTTCCTGATAAGTAATTTGATAGCAGTTTTTTTCCCATAAGTGAAGTCATGAAATACTTAAATTGTACAAAATCAACATCGATGTCTCAGTCAAACTTTTGAGTAATAACAGCAAACACATAAGAAAGATGTTAGATGAGGAGATAGATAGATGAATGATAGGTAGATAGATGATAGATATTTTAAGAAGCCATTTCACACAATTGTAGGAACTCAAAAGGCCAAAATGCAGAGACAGACCAGCAGACTGTATCTAACCCGAGGAAGGAAAAGTACTTCTGTCCACAGTTCAAAATTCACTGACCAAGCCAGGTAGGCTGGGAACTGAGAGGGTATTTTCTGTTTTTTTTTCTGTTTTAATTAATATTTTTAGTGTGTGTACAGACAAAGGGGTTTCATTATGACATTTTCACGTCTTTCATTGTACTTTACTCATCCCTTGTAGGTCTGCAGTGCTAATATTGAGACTAGGCTTCTTTGGGGGGAAATTTTGGTCTGTTCTATTAAGGTCTTCAACTGTTGGGACAAGGCTCACTCACACCATAGAGAGTAACTGACTTGTGTAAAATCTCCTGACTTAAAACGTCAGTCTCACAGTTGGCAGCTTCTAGAGGAGGTACAGTCAACTTTCTTTAAGGATGTGACCCCTGCTAAGTCAACCATTCACTAGAAGGCCACACATTCAGGAATATGTAGGCAGCATAAATTGGACACGATAAGTTTTATTTTTAAAAAAGTAGGATAAGACATGAAGTTGGGAAGGGGTAGAGAGAGGTTAGATCTGCAGAGAGAGGGAGATAAGTATGATCAAAACACATTTGTGCATGCACAAAATTCTCCAAAAAAGATAATTTATTTTCTTTGAAAAAGAAGAACAACATCAGCTACAGCTAACAAACACACTCACAACAATGCCAGTTGGATAAACACCTGCATTCTGTCACCTAGGCCAGGTGACATTTGTGTTAGCCTCTACATAACAGATGAGTTGGTAGTCTAGTCAGGACACATTTCTATGTGAGTTATGAACTTGTGAAAAGGAGATGGCCACCTTTCTATCCTAAATGTTGGCTCATGGGGCATCCACGGCTTGAGGGGCAGGATCTTTATGGCAGCTCAAACACAAGATTGTGTCTATTTTGTGCTCCTGCTGTGTACAGAGATCATATGAAGACACACAGGCTCTCCCATGCTCTGGCCATGGGGATAAAATTGCTGGGAGGGGAATTGTTCTGTTTCTTTTTAGTCTACTTGGATCACATGGTAATTCAAGAATAATTTCATGAAATTATATTTGATGCTTAATAATATGGAGTGCTAGGCATGGAAACTACAAGTTTAAGGCTAGCCTGAGAAGCTTTATGAAAGTCTGCCTCAGAAAAGGGGGCTAGGGATATAAGTCAGTAATAGAGCACCCAGGTAGTATATATGAAAACTTGGTTGGATTCAAGTATTGAAAAACTAATTATATACATATAATTAATTTATTATATATACATATATACACACATATATGTATATTATATGTGCATATATACACACATATATGTATATCATATGTATATATTCATTCCATGATATGTGCATTGGCAAAAAGTGCTTGTGATGAATCATCAGCTTGACTGAATTTAGAACCACGTAGGTAGTAAATAGTAAGGGATATTTCTGAGTACATCTGTGGGAATGTTTTCAGGGAAGATAATTCACTCTGAATAAGAGTGGCATCATCTCATAGTCTGGGAGCACAGATGCATAACAGATTGCTTTTTTACTGTGATGGACTGGACTTGTGATAATGGTCCTCTTAAAAAAGAAAAGGAAGGCAACATGCTTTAGTCAATATTATTGCCTCAACTCATCCCTGCGGCCTTGGTGTTACAGTACCATGGCAATGCTATCACACCCATGTAGCTTAAGGTCATAAATCTCTAGCCATAAATGCCCAGTGGGAATGTATATTACTATATAAGAGGTAAAGATTAAAAACATACAAGTCAAGGCTTCAGTCTTCAGCCATGTCTCTGCTGAGTATATTTCAGCACAAATAACCACTCACCAGCAGAGAAGGCTTTAATGTCCTGCGTCTCCAGCTAAGAATGTCATTTCAAAGTCTCTGAAGCCATGAAACAACTTTGAAAGGTCTTGTTTTCAGGTCCAGTATGGGTAGTTAGATAAGTTGTTGGGTACTAGAGAGTTTATTAGAAGTCATTAACACGTGGACACATAGACAAATAGACACCAGCAGGGCTGCAAAGACTGAAGAGTGGAATCAGGGCCATGCAGCAGAAGTGGGGAATCTCTTATGTCATGCTGAGCATGAGTTGTTTCACAGCAGTACTCTGTAAGCTGGCTCTGATACCCAGTCAGGCAGAGGGTGGAGGGCAGAAAGTGTGGTCATCAAAAGCCCCTTTGATGTAAACTCACCTCCCTACCCAGGTGAGAAAGTCTGTTAACTGGAGACTGCTGGACCTCAGTGGTGCACTAGATCACATCTGTGAGAGGGGGTTTCTGCCTTTACCTGTGGCTGAACAACAGTCTGCCTTGGTTCCTAACATTACATTTTGACAAATACAACTTCCTCCTTTTAGTTATTTCCACCAGGTTTGTAGACAGAGCAACCACAAGGTTGTTAATAGAAAGCCCAGCCTTCTGTGCCCGCAAACTCATCTGAGATCAGAATAGTTTCTTCTTCAACAAACAGCTGAGGGTGAAATGAGTTAACCACCCCCCAAAAGCCCTTAAAGATGGTGGCCTGATGTACAGCAAATGCTACTTAACGTTAGAGGCTGTGTTTACAGTCAACATTCTTCTGATATACTACACACACTTTCCTAATAGCCATTTATTTGTAACTGTAACTTCTCCTCCAAGACCCCCAGAATTGGAATGTTTGGTGCCAGCACTGTATGCACTTTTTAAAAAAAAAAAAAAAAAAAAAAAAAAAAAAAAAAAAAAAAAAAAAAAAAAAAAAAAAAAAACTTTATTTATTTATTATTTTATTTATTTGCCTTGAACTGGAACTACAGACAGTTGTGAGCTGCCATGTGGGTGCTGGGAATCGAACCCCGGTCCTCTGGAAGAGCAGACGGTGCTCTTAACCGCTGAGCCATCTCTCCAGCCCACTATTTGCACTTTTTATCTCCCAGCTGTTAGTTAGGGAAGAGGATCCAGGCTCCAGAACAGAGATGAGTTCAGAAGACAAGGAAGACGGGACCACCTTCTGTGCAGAAATGCTATCTATGTTTAACAGAATTGAACAAAGACACATTTGGTTTTCAGGAAGTGAAAATACACAGTAGGTAAGCACACACAGAAAGACTAACATAAATCCTGGGAATAATGGTGCATGTCTGTGATCCCAGGTCCCAACAGGCATCTGGGCAGGCAGACAAGACAGCAAGTTCAAGGCCAGGTTGGGCCATATGAAGAAATCCTGGCTGAGAAGAGAGGGGAGAAAGGATGGATGGGGGGAGACAGGGAGGAAGGGAGGGACAGAGGGAGAAGAGGAGAGAGAGAGGGAGGGAGAAACCAAATGACCTTGAGTTGAGATGGGAGCTGTGGGCTATAAACTCAGAAGGAAGGTTGATGTCCTGGATGATGAACTTCCTGGGCTACACTTCCATTCTTGGTGACTAAGTCCAGAGATTCACTAGGAAGGGAAGTAGCACCGCTTCCTCCATTCCTGGCAAAATACATACTTTGAAATAAAAGCACCTGAGTTCAGTCCCTGGGGTCTCCAAATGCCCATTCAAAACCAACACCCAGGGAATTCTTTCCAGAAAACCTGAAACCCTCAAGGTGAGTGACTGGGATGTGAAGTTTGGAGAGAACTCAGTGTCAGAATATATATTATGTTTATACACTGCATATGTCAAGCTGGGCCCAATTATGAAACAGAAACAAATACTATGTTATT
Source organism: Sigmodon hispidus (assembly GCA_004025045.1). Lineage (NCBI taxonomy): Eukaryota > Metazoa > Chordata > Mammalia > Rodentia > Cricetidae > Sigmodon > Sigmodon hispidus. Next base: position 238,949 of record PVIH01000568.1, on the reverse strand, counting down.
CCAGCTAAATACCATACTGATCTCTGGCCTGATCTGCCACTGATCCCTGATCTCTCCAAGACCTTTATTATTGAAGGAGTGTTGTCAAAAGCCTTTTCAGCATCTAATGAGATGATCATGTGGGTTTTTTTCTTTTAGGTTGTTTATGATGGATGACAATGACTGACAAGTTTTTATATGTTGAACCATCTTTGCATATCTAGGATTAAGCCTACTTGATCATGGTGGATGTTTTTTTGATACGTTCTTGAATTTGGTTTGCCAGTATTTTATTGAATATTTTTGCATCAATGTTCATGGGGGAGATTGGTCTGTAATTCTCTTTCTTTGTTGTATCTTTGTATGGATATCATATTAAGGTGACTGTAGCCTTATACAAAGAGTTTAGCAATGTTCTTTCTATTTCTATTGTGTGGAACAATTTGAGGAATATTGGTATTAGTTCTTTGAAATCCTGGTAGAACAATGTGCTAAAATCATTTGGCCCTGGGCTTCTTTTGCTTGGGAGACTTTTAATGACTGCTTCCTTAGGGACTATAAGTCTATTTAGATCATTTATTTTGTCTTGATTTAATTTTGGTAAGTGGTTCCTGTCCAGAAAGCTGCCCATTTCTTATAGGTTTTCCAGTTTTGTGAAGTACAGGTGTTAGTATTTTGCACATGGAAGAACTCGCTAGCACGTTGCCAAGGAGCCATATTAGGTTTATTAAAGGAACAAGTGGGGGAGGAGGAACAGAAAGGGGAGGTTAATAGAGAGCAGAGAAGGAGAAAAAGAGAGAGTCTCCCACGTGGTTAGGGCTCTTTAAAGGGAAACCATGCAGACATGCCCTAGATATGGGTGGTGTGCCTCATTAGAGCCTCTGCAGGAAGGGGCGTGGCCACAACAACTAACAACAGATTTTTGAAGTATGACCTAATGATTCTCTAGATTTCTTTGGTGTCTGTTGTTATATCCCCCTTTTCATTTCTTTCTGATTTTGTTAATTTGGATATTCTCTGTCTTTTACTTAGTTTGGATAAGGGTTTGTCTATCTTGTTGACTTTCTCAGAGAGCCAACTTTTTGTTTCATTGATTCTTTGTATTGTTCTATTTTATTGATTTCAGCCCTAAGTTTATTTCCTGTTTATTCTTCTGGGTGAGTTTGTTTCTATTTGTTTTAGAGCTTTCAGCTGTGCTATTAAGCTTCTTGTGTGAGATTTCTCCAAATTTTTTATTTAAGCACCTAGTGCCATGAACTTTCTTCTTAGCATTGTTTCATTGCATCCCATAAGTCTGGGTATGATGTGGACTCATTTTCATTAAACTCTAGGAAATCTTTAATTTTTTTTCTTTACTTCTTCTTAACCCAGAGGTGGCTCAATTGAGATATGTTCAATTTCCATGAGTTTGTAGGTTTACTGTGGTTTGTGTTGTTGCTGAACTCTAACTTAAGTCCATGGTGATCTGAGAGGATACCAGGGGTTATTCCCATTTTTGTATCTATTCATATTTGCTTTATGACCAAGTATGTGGTCAATTTTAGAGAAAGTTCCATGGCATGTGGAAAAGAACGTATATTCTTTGGTATATTTGGGTAGATTATTTTGTATGTATTTTTTAAGTCCATTTGAGTCATAATATCGGTTAGCTCTTTTATTTCTCTGTTAACTTTTTGTCTGGTAGACCTATTTATTGGTGAGAGTGGGGATATTGAAGTCTCTCACTATTAGTGTGTGGGATTTTATGTGAGGTTCAAATTTTAGTAAGGTTTCTTTTACATATGTGGGTGCCTTTGTATTGGAGGCATAAATGTTCAGAATTGAGACTTCATCTTGATGGATTTTTTTTCTGACATGTTCTTCATGTCTCTTTGATTGATTTTAGTTTGACCTCTATTTTGTTAGATATTAGGATGGCTACACCAGCTTTTTCTTAAGACCATTTAATAAGAAAGTCTTTTCCCAATCCTTTACTCTGAGCCTGTGTCTGTCTTTGAAGTTGAGGTGTGTTTCTTGTATGTAGCAGAAAGATGGGTCATGTTTTCATATCTATTGTGTTAACCTGTGTCTTTTTATAGATGAATTGAGTCCATTGATATTAAGGGATGTTAAGGAATCAGTGATTGTAGATTCCTGTTATTTTTGGTTGTTGTTGTTGTTGTTGTGTGTACGTGTTTCCTTCTTTGGGATTTCTTTCTGTGGTATTATCTATTGCTTGTGGCTTCATGGGTGTATCTAGCTTTTTTAGGTTGGAGTTTTTTTTTTTTTTTTCTTTCTTGTGCTTTTTGTTAGACTGAATTTGTGAATAGGTATTGCTTAAATTTGGTTTTGTCATGGAATATCTTGTTTACTCCATTTATGGTGATTGAGAGGGGTGTTTTGGATATAGTAATCTGGGCTAGCATCTGTGGTCTCTTAGTGTCTTTATAGAATCTGTCCAGGATCTTCTAGCTTTCATAGTCTTCATTAAGAAGTCAGGTGTTATTCAGACAGGTCTGCCTTTATAAGTTACTTGGCCTTTTTCTTTTGTAGCTCTTAATATTCTTTCTTTATTCTGTATGTTTAGTGTTTTGATTATTATATGGCAAGCAGACTCTTTTTTTGGGGGGGTCTAGTCCACTTGATGTTCTGTAAGCTTCTTTTATCTTTATAGATATTTCCTTTTTTAGGTAGGAAAAGTTTTTTTTCTGATTTTGTTGAATATATTTTTTGTGCCTTTTAGCTGGCATTCTTCTTCTTGTTCTATTCCTATTATTCTTAAGTTTGGTCTTTTCATAGTGTCCCAGATTTTCTGGACATTTTGTGTTATTTTTTTTTTTAACTTTACAGTTTTCTTTGACTGACGAATCTATTTCTATTGTATCTTCCACACCAGAGATTCTCTTTATCTCTTGCATTCTGTTGGTTACACTTGCATCTGTAGCCCTGGTTCGTTTACTCAGATTTTCCATTTCTGGAAATTTCTCACTTTGTGTCTTCTTTATTGCTTCTTCTTCAGTTCTTAAGTCTTGAATTGTTTTCTTCACCTGTTTGATTGCTTTTCCTTGGATTTCTTTAAGGGACTTATTGATTTCTTCCAATTTTTTGTTTGTCTTTTCATGTATTTCCTTAAGGGAGTTTTTCATGTCTTCTTTAATTTCCTCTTTAAAGGCTTTTCTCATCTTTATAAAGATATTTTTAAGGTCGTTTTCCTCTGCTTCTTCTGGATTGGGATGTTCAGGTCTTACTGTTGTAGAACCACTAACTTCTAGTGGTGCCATATTGTTCTTTATGTTGTTGAATATATTTTTGCACTGGAGTCTACCCATCTCTTTCTTTAATCTGCGTAAGTGTTGTCTGTGTCTCAAGAAGCTGTTTTTGGTCCAATAGTTGCTGATGGTGCACTCGGAGCTCTTGGAGAAAAAGGAGCCAGTGGAGTCTATGTCTTCAGGAGCAGTTGAGATCTGAAGCTGGAGCTCTTTTGATGGAGCTTTCCAGAGGCTATGTATCAGGAAACAGCTAAATTGAGGGGATGGAGAGTGGGGGGATGGGGGGATTTGGGCAACAGAGTGAGATTTATAGGCTACAGAGTTTGATAAGGGGTGGTGATTGTTAGACTTGAACACAGGCTGCTGTGTTGTGCTCATGTCATGCCCCTCCCCAACAAGACCACCCCAGAGCCATGTATTCAGTGCAAGTACAAAGGGGTTTATTGATTACAAGTCTAGGCTTGGGCCAAATCTCAGGGCTCTGACACATTAGGTACATAAGATTGGCCCTGAACCCTCACAGTGAAGGGTTTTTAAAGGAAAATTCGAAGAGTTCAGGTCTAAGGAAATTTGGTGTTTCCATCAACAGTTGCAAGGACATTTGGAGCCCCGCAGATACTGTTTACTAAAACTTTCTATGTGTTGGTGTATCTGGGTGGGGTTGCACTGACTGGGGCCCTGAGCTGTTTTGGGCAGTTTGTGGTTGTTTCAAATCTTTATGAAACTGAGTGGAGCTAAGCTCAGCCCTTGGCCAAGTTCTGTTTAAAATGCAGTTCTTTTTCAAACTGGAGTTTGTCCTGTTCACTTTACCTGAATCTGGAGCTGTGATGGCTTGAGGGTGGGAGAACAGGATTTTTGTACTGTTATCCAGACCTGTGGATCCTGTCCTAGCTAGAATGGTGGATCAGCTGGGAGGAGAGTAATTCATCTTTTGTGATGGGTTTCTCCAGAGACTATGTCTCAGGAAGCAGCTGAGATTGGGGGATGGATGGGTTTGTGTAATAGAGTTGGATTTATAAACGAGAGGTTCCAATGAGGGGTGGTGATAATCAGTCTTGCATGCAGGGGTCCTGCTTGCTTACCTGGAGCTGGAGCTGTGATGGGTTGTTGGGGGGCACTGTTTGTGCCCTGTTATCCAGACCTGGGGGCTGTCCTAGCTGACCTCACTTAAACATTCTTTTACATGTATTTACTTAGTTTCTGGGGTAGAGAAAAATGCATGCATGTGGCACAGCTCTGTTGTGGCAGTCAGGAGTGATCTTTATGGAGTTACTCTCTCTTTCCACCTTTCTATGCATTCCAAAGATTGAACTCAAGTAAGTCACCAGGATTCTGCAAGCCTCCATTGAGCCTGCTCGTGCAGTTATATGGTTTTGTATTATTTTCCTTTTCTCGTGTTTATTTTTTTTTCTGTGTGTATGTATGTGAGTGCACACATGCTGTGGTGTCTGTGTAGATCTCAGAAGAAGACAAAAACTTCCTCAGTCCTCCAAATTTACAGATGAAGGGTGACAGCATGTGAACTGACAACTGGCTTTGGTGTAGGAATATGCAAAGGCGGCCTGCTGATTTTTGCAGGGGCTTTGCATGAGTTTTCATACTTTGAAAAGGTATCATATGCAAAAATGTATGTTGCCTAGTCCTATGTGCATCAGGGACTGTGCTGTAACTATAAACTAGTGAAATTGAAAAGCAAATGTGGTGTCTCACCCAGAATTGTTTTAAAAGTCACAGCTCAGATTCCATTGTAAAGCCCATTATATGACAGCATCATTAATAGAAAAAAAAAGCTTACTTATGTGACATTTACTAAGAATTTATAGAGAGCATAAAAGATACAGTGTGCCCTGAAAAGGCATTATTCAATTCTATTATTTATAAAATTAGCTTGTCTTTTAACCAGCCTAGCTGAAGAAACTGAAAAATCTGTAGAAAAGGTTTGAAGAATGGAGGCATCAATGTTCAATTTTATACTTTTTTTTTTTGGTGGATGACAGAGCTGACACTAAAAACGCAGCTAAACTAGCCATTTTTATTAGTGGTATTGATGACAAGGACAACATCTCTGAAGAAATGGCTTATTTAGTGACATTAAAATACACAAGCAGGGCCAGTGAGGTGGCTTAGGAGCTAAAGACTCTGGCTGCCAAGCCTGACAACATGAGATTGATCCCAAACCCACATGGTAGTGAAAGACCCTCAGAGACCCTAGCCCCATGAACTCAGACAGAGACCACAGGCTGTAAATGGCACAAGGTAATTTTAATACACAGGCACCTGTGGGCGATCAGCAGCTTCAGCTAACTGAGCATGCCATACAAAGAACAGTCTCTCTTTTTTATACAGTGAGAGAGTCTCATCAGCCTAAACATAAAGACATATATCATATCTCATTAGCTACTTTGAACTACATATAAAATTCTGCTAAGGGATAAAGTGGTAATCATTAGCAAGGTTCAACTTTGGGGCAAGGTTATAAAGTTTTTGATCCTGGAGGTGCTGTGAACATCTGGTTTGTGTTAAGATTAGACACTCCCGGTCTCTTCACCCTCCCATGGCCTTCCTTATCTTTTTAAGAAACCTTAACTGTTGATTTCCTGATATACTGAGGCTTTGCCTGCAGGATGACTCCCTGTTAATTGGCCAAATGGTTCCCGACTGTCGGTTCCCTGATATACTGAGGTTTTGCCCGTAGGATGACTTCTTGCTAATTGGCCTTGTGGAAATTTTGAGGTTGGGGTCTTTCAGTAGGAGGAGAGAACTCTCTTTAGATGCCTTCTGATCCCCATACCTGTGCCCAGGCTTATGCAACCATACAGATGAAAAATAAACAAATATGAAAGACAAAATATGTAACTACATCCTGTGAGATGGTCCAGTAGGTAAAGGTGTGAGTACCTCCGCGCCTGGTAACCTAAGTTCAGTTTCTGGAACCTATATGGTTACTGCAAAGCTGGCCTCTGATCTCCACACACGTGCTGCTGTGGCACATGGATGCTTTTACAAGTACATGTATATGTATATATAAAAACAAACACAAGATACTTATATGAAGTTGCAAAATAGTGTTCAACTAATTTATTTTCTTTGTCCATCATTAATCTATCTCATACAGTAGCTGATCCTACCCTAGTGATGGTGAGTAATAGAGATTTACCAAGATGCACTTGCAACCAAACTCATGATTATAAAGTACCATTGCATAGTACATAAAAAAAAAACTTCGTGCATAAAAGCACTAAAATTGTTAATGCCCTGCAAAGTTCAGGCTAAGGGAAATGTCATACTGACAGCAGATTTGGGGAAAATATTTGCATCTTTATTTTTCATTGATATAAATACAGAATCTGCTAGTTTTCAAATGGAATGCCAAGAGCTGCCCTGTAAAGCCCAGCTTAAAGAAAGACCAAACCTTGCCTTTCTTAGGCTTCCTACTTCACACCTATTCCTGTCTTCGCCAGGCAAAACCTACATTCCTGAGCAACACTAGAAATATGGTTAGAACCAACATTGACCAGCATCTGGGAAGCCCCCCAAGGGCTGTAGCTACTTGAACTGAACCAGCACATCAATACAATGCCTCAGTTTCTCATATACAAGGTCAAATAATGCACTGCTTTTATGTTGCTCTCTCTTCTTTTGCTTTTATAATAATAATTATCCTCCAAACTCAGTAAGGCCCAGAGAAATGGCTCAGCAGTTAAGAATGTATACTGTGATGGGCAGTGGTGGCCCATGCTTTTAATCCTGTGATCCGGGAGGCAGAGGTAGATGGGTCTCTGAGTTTGTGGCCAGCTACAGAGTGAGTTCTAGGACAGCCAAGGCTGCATAGAAAAACTCTGTCTCAAAACAAACAAACAAAAAAGTGTATACTGCTTCTGAGGACCTAAATTTGGTTACCAGCACCCAAATCTTGCAGCTTATAACAGTTTATAACTCCAGTTCCAGGAGATCCAACACTTATGGTCTCCACAGGCACCTACACACACACACACACACACACACACACACACACACACACACACACACCACAGACACATGCACATACTCATAACTAAAATTTAAATAAAAACAAGGTTTTTTTTTCTTTTAAATCAGTGAGCTCCAGCACTTGAGAGACAGAGGCAGGAAGCTCTCCGTGAGTGCTAGGCTAGCATGCTCAACATAGTGAGACCCTGTCTCAATCAAACTAGTGAACATTGCATTCCTTAATTATGTCCATTTTTCTTTATTGGTCATCAAAAACTTGGGATCTGCCTGATAATTTTAAATGACTCGTCAAACATGGATAGCTTTAGAAAGAAGGAGTTTTTAGAGCTTGTTGATGAACAGGAAAAAAAAGAAATAAAAAGAAAAGAAAAGTATGGTGGGGGAGAAACTTTATTGTAGCTAAGTGGGAGAGTATAACCAGAGGCAGGGACATCGGGGAGAGTTCAGAATGGGTAGACCAGGCTGAACTGGGCCATGGCGGGTGGGGGGTTGAGGACCAGGTGCAGCAGCCCAGAGGTCAAAAGCACAAAACTAAAATAACAGATTACATAGGGAAGAGCCCCTCGGGCAAGAGCAGCCCAGTTGCTGGGCCTGAGAACTCCCTTACAAGGAGGGACTGAGGGATGCTGGGAGAACCTGGAGGCAGGTCTGTTTTGAGATAGATGTTAAGAAGGTATCTCAGCCATTTCAGGTTTGAAACTTGACAGTTCCCAAATTGTTTTTTGGTTTTTGGTTTTTTTGTTTTGTTTTGTTTTTTGTTTGTTTGCTTGTTTGTTTGTTTTTTTTTAATGTGAATTGGTGTTTTGCCTGCATGTATAACTGTGTAAGGATGTCAGATCTTGGAATTACTGACAGTTGTTAGCTGCCATGTGGATGCTGGGAATTGAACTCAGGTCCTCCGGAAGAACAGTCAAGTGCTGTTAACCGCTGAGCCATCTCTCCAGCCCCGAAACTTGACAGTTCCAATAAAAGATATTTAAAGAATGGATTAGGGGGAAAAGGGTACAGCGGATGCTTGTCCAACTCTAATAGGATCACCCTGGGAAGTGAGTTCAACTCGAAAAGGTGGGATCAGGAGTTCATGTCCCAGAGACAAACTTTCCGGAGATCCACAGTTTCCTAACTCTCGAGCCTTGTTATCCTGATCAGGATAAAAATAACCACAACGGGGCTGGAGAGATGGCTCAGCGGTTAAGAGCACCGTCTGCTCTTCCAGAGGATCCGGGTTCGATTCCCAGCACTCACATGGCAGCTAACAACTGTCTGTAGTTCCAGTTCCAGGCAAACACCAAGGCAAATAAATAAATAAAGTTTAAAAAATAAATAAATAACCACAACATTGTATTCTTTTAAAAATCTTTTTCTAGGTGTAAGTGGAAGTACGTGTCTCGTGCCTTTGCTCACTTCCTGTTTTTCATCTCACTGTCAGCCGCTCTTTGAAGGGCCATTCTTGAGCTCAGAACACATTGTGTTGATAGGATATGGGTTGGAAGATACAGGCAAGCAGAGTTCATTGGCTCATACACAATGGAAACTTTTTTCTGGCTGTTCTTTTCCATCTATGAAAAATACCGCTTCTTGGCCCCAGCAGGAAAGCCAGAAACTTCATGGGCGTGTAGTGCCTCGGGAGACAGGAAACAGGGTTATTCTTGCCAGTCAGCCAGCCATATGGTAAGTCGTGCTGATGTGTGTATGTTTACATGAATATGTGTGTGTGTGGTATATGTCTTGTTTGAATTTGTATATGTTTTTACATGTGTGCATATGCTGTTTTCGTATATGTATGTCTTATGTGTGTGTGTTTATTTGTTTGAGGATATGTACTGCTTATAAGCATTTATATTTATGTATATGTTTACATACCTGTGTGATATGCATATGCTGTGTACACTGTGTTATATATGGGTATACAGCTTGTGGATCTTACATGTTGTATATATATTTGTGTACTCAGACATGTGTGAGTGGCAATATATGTACATTTTTATTCATTTGTGTGCATGTTTACATATATGTGTATGAATGGGGTATACTGTATTTTTATGTATTGTATCTGTAATGTTTGGATTTATATATGTATTTACATGTGTGCATTATTTGTGTATATGTATATATATGTATGAGTGGTATGTGTGTATGTGTTTTCAGCTGTATAAATGATATGTGTGTCACATGTATACATTTGTGTTTCTGTGTGTTTATGTGTATGAATGGTGAGTGTATGGTTGCTTGTTTTTTTATTTAATTTTTTTCATAGAACATATTTTGGTCCTGTTTTTTCCTTTCCCTATCTCCTTGCAGATCATGCTCTCTCTTTCTTAAATAAAATAAAAATTTAAGAACCTGAAAATCAAAATAAACAAATAAAAAACCAATAAGAACAAAAGAAAAAGTCAAAACAAAATGAAATAAATCAAGAATCCCACATAACTAATTTTTCATTTGTGAGGCCATGCCCAGAAATAGATAGCTAGCACAAAATGAACTTGATGTTATCTTTGGTTGGAGGTTCTTTGTTTCATAATGCTTTGTCAGAGCATTTATGGCTTACAATTTTGAGTTTTCATAGGATGCCTGTGTGTGTGAACTTGTGTGTCTGTGTTTCCAATATGTTTTCTTTGCTTTATTTTATCTGCTTGCTTGTTTGTCTTATTCTGGTTTGTTTGTTTTGTTTTTTCATTTTGTTAATATTATTTATAAGCCCATTTGTTTTCTAAGGAGATAGAAAGGATGTAGATTTTGATGGAAGGGGAGAAGGGGAAGACCGTGAGGGAGTTGGGGGTGGGGAACCATAATCAGAATATTTTGTGTGAAAAAAATGTATTTTCAATAAAAGAAAATAAGAGGGGGGAAACCCATAGAAAATCATGGAGGTTGTTTTGTATTATACACGTATTTGTATGTAGGTTGTATGTGTTGAGAGCATGTTTGTATGTTTATAAAGCCAGGGGTGTGGCTATGTATACACATTCATACATATGTAAGTGGTGAGGCAGAAAGAGCTATAGTACAGATGCCAGGAGAGCTTTGTGTTCCATGCTGACCCTTATTCTTGATGCTTGCTCTTTGTTAGCGATGGGGACCTTGGCCACACTCTCCTCAAGCATTCTACCTCAGAGTCACGTCTGCCACCCCCAATGGAAAATGCTCCCCAGGGCTCATTTTTAAATGTCACTTTCTTTATGGGTAATGTAACCATGGTGATAATGTCTCTGTCATCTGGGCTGAAGATAAAACTTTAAAGTGTACCTTGTGTGTACACTTCTGGGCACTGTCTGGGGAGGGTCAGTGAGAGTCAGAGGTTGCAGCCTCCTGCCTTTGGAAGGCTGTGGGCACAGTGCTGGGTACATAATTATTGTCCTAGGTGATCCTGGGCTCTCCACTCTCCAACTTCATCTGCTGGGGACTGTTTTCAGACAATCCACCTGTCCCCAAAGAATGAGTCAGGTGAATGGTGACAAGTCAGGTCAGTGATGACATACTGCAAAGTCTGAGGGGTCTATAGTTTGTAGGCCTCCAAGTCACCAATGGAGGAGGCACAAAGACACCCAAGGCAATTGGAATACTGGTCAAACCAAGATGCAGCTGACCAGATGTGAGTGAGGCTATTGTCTTGGCTTGGCTTGCTTCCTCAATCTTCCTTGGGAGCCACCAGACTTTCTTCAGTTATCTCACCCACATGTTAGCCCATGAAGGTAGACATTTGCTGAACATCAGAAAGGCACATCACAAAGCCATGTCTTCGGTGATTCCCGCTGGCTTTTCCCTGGGTTTCAGAGAAGATAATGCAATCTCTTCTGGCTGTGAGGATCCTGAGAAATGGACCGGGCAGTTTGCTTCCCAACCCTGTAGGGAACATGAGTCTAATGACAGAACTGCAGGCTCTTGAAACAGAGGGTGATATTAGCCCAGCAAGCAAACAAGCAAGTATCACTCTCACAGAGCAGTGCTAGGAATTCCTGGCTGGGATGCTGTGGCTCTAATTTGCAAAGAGAACTAAAAGTTGATCTCTAACTGTGACTATACCGTGACATTGGGGTCAAGAGAGCAGGTCTCTTCAAATTTAGGCCTAAAATTCACCCTAAAATGACACTGAGGCTTAGGCAGTGTGAGTACCCTAGCCAATGACTATGTGTCAATTGCACACTGAGGCACCCAGTTCTCAGCATGGTTCTGTCTTGCACTGTGAAGGTCCCCATGACTGTCACTTTCCTTGAAACTGATGAACATAGCCACCAGACTTCAGCCATGCCAATTCTAAGTGCTAAAGCCTAGATGATTTTTTCTGGACCCTTGCCATACCCTCCCCATAACTTCTTGATCCTGCCCATATAGATCTTACATGGCCTGAGACACAAAACCAAGACCATGTAAGATCTCTATCTTCTTTTGCTTCCTCATCATTCTCCTTCTCTTGACCCCATTTCCCACCCCTAACCCTCAATGCACAGCTCTGGACACTGTCTACCCAAACAAATTGAGTGACTCCTTTCTCAATGACAGTCACCTAAACTCATGGCAGAGGACACAGTTGAAGGGGTACGGTTCCTAATGCCTCCAGAGACTGTCGCACACCCTTCTTCTCCACTTCTCATCAAATACACACATACATGTGGAATAACTTTCACCTGACACGTAAAAACAATTCCCCTTAAAACACAATCAGTAAAAATGTGTAGGCCAAAGAGATGGCTCAATGGATAAAAGTGCTTGCCACAAGAGCATAACCCCTGGAGCTGATTCCTGGAACCCATGGAGAAAGGAGAGAATAAACTCATGAAAATTGTTCTCTGACCTCTGCATGTGTATCATGGCACACAACCACCTGTGCGTGCACGTGTTCACAAGCTTGTGCTTGCACGCATGAGAGTGCGTGCACACACATGCGCGCGCACACACACACACAAATAAAGTTGTTGACATGTTTTTAAATGTATTGTTTTTTTTTTTTTTTTTGTAGGTGGGAGAGGAGGAATGTGCACACAGTCCCCAGAAGAATCCCACAAGGCAACTCTCCCTGGATTCTGTACAAGGGCTGACAAAAGGTACACTGATTTTCTAGCAGAGGTGATTCAGAGAGGTGTAGATGAGAACACTGGTGTGCCAATGGACATGAGACCACACACTGAGTGCTGGGAGGAGCAGGGGAAGGCACTTATTACATAGGTTCACCCACAGTAGCCCAAATAAAGCAAAATGGCTCTTCTTTACGCCAGGAAAAACTAAGGAAAAGGACCCTTACAAGTGGATGGCCACAGGAGGTAAGAAATGCCAGTTCCAGGGAAAAAGAGTCTTCACACAAAAGTTCCTCCCCCAGAAGGACATGCTGGTCCCAGGCATGATAAAAAGACTAGCCTTTACTCACAGCTCTATAAGCCCGTAGTCCTTGTGAGGATGATAAGCTACATCTGATGTGTCACAGTGATTGACAGGGGCAAGCAAGCAGAATGTCACCAGTGGCCATTGGGAGGGACTGGGTTCAGTCTTCTCAGAGATTCACCTTTGCAACTTAACCGAAGGAGGTGGAATTTGAGGATGCTAGAAACCTACCCATGCTTTCTTTCTAGAAGAAAGGAAAATGTCTGACTCAGTGTATTTTATCATGAATGTTTTTTTTATCTTAATAAATTTGAAGAAACTAGGCCATTGGAAAAAAGCTCAGTTATCACACCACATGGGAAAGTCACCAACATGGGCTAAGCCTTTTACACTTCTTATGGGAAGCAAAGCTGGTCGTTACTTGAGAAGTCCCTTCTTTGCATCTCATGATGCAGTTAGCTTTTAAATGTGTGTTACAGTTGCTCAGAAAAGAGTTACTCTTTGGCCCTAACTGCACCTTAGGTAGGCAGGCAGGAATGGACATCCAACCATCCACACTTCATTGGAACCTCTATGAATCCTCTCACATTCAACTCTGTCTCCTTTGGAAAAGCTCAAGAGATAATTACAGGTCAGCTAGGGCACAGGCATGAAGAAAGAAAACCAGTGGGCACTGAGAAGGTTTAGAAGGTGATAGAGCCTAGCTGCCTGAGGCAGGGTTAGTGCTCTGTGATCTGAGACTCATCAGTGTCTTCCATGGGGACCACACTTGGAAACTGTCATTTGCCACTTTATGTGGTTTGGGTCTTAGCACCTGTAGGGCTTGGAGAGGGCATTCCCTCCATGCCCCCAGCCCTAGGCACATTTATAATCTTGGCATTGGATTAGCCAATGTTCAGTTGACATATGAGTCTCCCTTCTCAGCTGGTGACTCTGATGTTTCTCTTTGTAGGAATATTCACCTCTGCCTTCTAGGACACAGGCTGAGATTGTAAAGCCAGGGCAGACCTCAGGGACAGAGATGCTGGCCTTTGTCTCTGCTGCTGTCCTCATCCTGAGACTGTCCTCTGATAAGTAGAGAGGGTAGACTCTCATCCCATTTCCCTCTGATGTTTTTGTTTTGTTAAATTCTCTTAGATCTGAAAGAGAAAGAGCTCACCCCAAAGAGACTGCAGCTCCTTCTGGTGGGGAAAACAGGAAGTGGGAAAAGTGCAACAGGAAATAGCATCCTTGGCAAGCAAGTATTCAAGTCCAAAATCAGTGCTACACCAGTGACCAGAACCTTCCAGAAAGGGAGCAGAGAGTGGGCTGAAAAGGAGATTGAGGTGATCGACACCCCAGACATTTTGTCACCTCAAGACCAGCCTGAGGTAATAGCTGAGAAGATCTGTGGAGTCTTGGCCTCGCCAGGGCCCCATGCAGTGCTCTTAGTGATACAGGTGGGCCGGTACACTGCAGAGGACCAGCAAGCTGCCAAGCGCCTCCAGGAAATCTTTGGAGAAGGGATCCTGGCTCACACCATTCTGGTGTTCACTAGGAAGGAAGATCTGGACGGGGGATCCTTGGAAGAGTATGTCCAGGAGAACAACAATAAAAGCCTGAATGATCTAGATGTTGCATGTGAGAGGCGACATTGTGGCTTCAACAACAGGGCAGAAGGGGATGAGCAGGAGGAGCAGCTGCAGGACCTTATGAAGAAAATAGAATTGATACTGTGGGAAAATGAGGGCCAGTGTTACACCACAAAACTCCCAGATGTTCCCAGCAAAACAGGTTGACCACAGAGCAAGGTTCTGAAGAGGGATCCTTCAAAGAGTCCTGGCTAAAAAGGCTGTCCCAGATCCAGATGGCCTCTGAGAAGATCTGTAAGTTTCTGATAGGGAGGGCATCCATAGAAAAGCAGACTGGCCATAAGCAGGAGTGTCTTGGTTAGTGTTCTATTGCTGTGAAGAGACACTATGACCAGGGCAACTCCTGTGAAAGAAAGCATTTAATTAGACCTTGCTTATAGTTCAGAGGTTCAGTCCATTATCATCATGGCAGGAAGCTTGGCAGCATGCAGGCAGACATGGTGATGGAGAAGGAGCTGGAAGTTTCTACATCCAGATCTGCAGACAGCAGGAAGAGTGAGACCTAGGGTTTGGAAAAGGCTTTTTGAAACCTCCAAACCCACCCCACGGACATACTTCTTCCAACAAGGCCATGTCTCCTAACCTCCAAACCCACCCCCATGGACATACTTCTTCCAACAAGGTCATGTCTCCTAATTCTTTCAAATAGTGCCATTTCCAGGTGACTAACTATTCAAATCTATGAACCTAATTCAAATCACCACAAGATCACTCCATCAGCAGCTACACCCTGCGTCCAGCCTTTGTTGACTGCTCCCTCTGTCTTCATAGAGAGCTTTCCAGTTCCTAGTCAGACTGTCAGATGTGGCAATGGGTTAAGGCCTCAGTTCAGGGGACCCAGCTACATTCTGTGTCCAGCTACACAGCTTCTTTCTAAACACATGAGCCCTTTTTACGCTCAACCCATAGCACACTGCCATGATACAACACCTCCTATGATGCTGTCATTATGTGTTTATGTTCTGGGTCTATTCTCTGTGACAATCAAAGCTTCTTGCCATTATCCAGCTTTTTTTCCATGTGAGATGCACACCTGCTTAGCCAAGGTCATCAGGGTTTAGTTATCCCAGGTACAGCCATGGACCAGACAGTTGTAGGTTTCTTGAGCTTCATCCTTACCCATAATGGGGACAGATATTATGATTACAAAGTGTATGCCCTGTATAGTGGGTAGAAAATGACAATGAGAGAGAATAGAGAGGTCCAAACCATCAGCTAGTGTTTTCTTCCATGACATAAGGTATTTTAACAAACTGCATTCTATAAACAGGTTCTAGGCACTGATGTATTCTAAGCCTTTGAGAGACTAATGCAATGACCACATGTGTAGAATGACTAATTCTGAACCATATATGTCCTTCCTGGGATGAGGGATAGTACTCCTCCATCTTTTGTGAGCCAAGAACTATTGGAATGAACATGCAGGAGCAGACCACCGTGCAAGTACAAAAATTACAACAAAGCTGAAGACAAACAGGACACAACAGACTCCGAGGAGACAGAAATCTGAGGGAGCCAACCCAGAACCCTTGCCTGTGTGCTGTCTCCCCCATATTCTACCATATGCCCCCAATAACGCCTTGTTCCACTGGCACCACTTGCCCCTTTATGATGTTCATCTGATTTTGGAAAAGAGCCTTGAACTGATTGGTAACCCCGGTAGCTCTGACATGCATGGCAAGATATATCCTGGGATATGGAAGAATGTGAATAGAAACCTAGAGAGAGGCAAAAATAAATAAGTAATAAAAATGGCTCTTGATTTTCTTGAACCATGACAAATAGGTCTCATGAGCACTTCCTGTGGGTCTGAATGAGTGGAGTTGGCCTAAGAACTGAAGAGGACAGCATTGGCCTAGGAAGACCATACTCTGGGGCTAGAGGATGTGAGGTGTCTACATCTGCATGGACATGGGCAGAACAGGCCAGTGCTCCCTCCTGCATGCAGCTGAGGATGAGTCAGATCACTCTGGTCATCTCCCCTTTTTTCTTTGGGTTCTATCACCCCATATTTGATTTAGTTTTGGGAACATTAGAGAAAAAGGGGTATCTTCATACTTCCATGAACCTCCTTTACCTTAGTAGGCGTGTGAGTGGGTGAAAGGATGGTCTGCATGTGTACAGGAGCATTTTGAAGGGTGAGTAGAGGGAAACAAGTCTCTGAGAGGAGGGAACCTGCATAAGAAAGCTAGGTGCTTAGACAGCATGTATGGTGGGAACCTGGTTTTTACAAGAACTCTTGGCACACAGATGTCTTCCAGGAGAAATGCTCCTACACATAAAGTGTAGCCAACAAAAGAAAAAATTGACTTGGCTCTCTCTCTTTTTTTTTTTTTTTAAAAAAAAAACTTTATTTATTTATTTATTTTTGCCTGGAACTGGAACTACAGACAGTTGTTAGCTGCCATGTGGGTGCTGGGAATCGAACCCGGGTCCTCTGGAAGAGCAGACGGTGCTCTTAACCACTGAACCATCTCTCCAGCCCCTGACTTGGCTCTCTTAAAGGAAGCCATTTAGCTAACTGTACAGGCTCTTGTGCCCCCATGCACTTAAACATCCTTGAGATTCAGTAATGGACTTGGGAGTGTGATCAGCTTACTGGAAGCTGATGGGAAGAGGGGACAGAGTCCTGATTCCCTCTTCTCTCCTCTTCAGCTGTGCAACAGAGGCTGAGCCCCATCCCTACAGAAGTAGGGTGGTAGGGACTGCATGGGATTTGTCAGAACTCAGAAGATGTGGCCTTGGGAACTGCTAGCTGCTTTTCTGTAGGTCTGAGTCCAACCTCCTCTGCTGGCCTGGAAAGAGAAAATCCTAACCCCCCTTGTACAGGCAACAGTGTCATAAATCACTTCTTTTGGCAGATAGCAGTGATACCCTTGGTTTGGAATGCTGCTGGAAAGTACATGATAAGGGCATGCACTTTCCTGTATTGTTCTGACTTCCCCAAACAGGAAACAAACTGTTTCTTCAGCCCTGGTTCCCAGAAGCCAGAGAAGACCAATGCTCTTACTTCCTTGCTGCCCTGTTTCTGAGAACTGAGCACAACTAATTAGGCATCTTGATATCCCCAGACTGAACCATCTACCCGAAGCAAGCATCTTTATTGAAGAGAAGCCTAGTGTTTTTGTAATAATATTCCAAGGATATTATGGATCTGTAGGTAGTGTGGATCTATAGCAATGCATTCCGTTACTGAGCAGGGACAGGAAAGAGAATTGCTCTGTAGTAAGGTAATGACTACTGCAGACACACTGACAAAGTGTAAGGAGGCGAAGATGCCCTACAGTCATGTCTAAAGTCTTGCTATGCTAGTCACAGCCTCTCTAGGAATAAGTCTTTGAGGAAGCTTAAAAAGCACCACTGTCAGTCAAAGGATGCCTGGAAAGAATGTGACATCATGGACAGCGACCTGAAGTGCAGCATTACATCCAGACTAGGACTGGGATACCAGGAGAAAGTTGAGTGTTTTTCTTTTCTAATTTTTATCAATTCTTTTGTAGTGCTCATCCGTTGCATTTGGGTTCCCCATCTGACACTGTTTATTCAATGCAACATGACCTGTTGAGCAGCTCTGTAAGGTGGTGGGGAGCATTCTCTGTAGTCTATATGATAATCTCAGGCTTTCTCTGGAGGAGGGTTCAGATAGCTCAGCCAGCTGTCCTGCAGTTCTCTGTGTAGGTTCTAGGGTCTGATAGACTCTTCAGACCACACTCTGCCCCTTTCCAATGATGCTTCTTGCCTGCGGGCTCTGAGAAGTGAACATGGAGGTCTCAGCTGAGGTAAATCAGTTTCTCAGCTCAGGCAGTGTCCTCTGTGTTGTCATGCTTAACTTCTCCATATCCATTACAACTGCTTTGAAATTTCCGATGGCATGCGGGGATTGCTCCCCATTAGCCCAGGTGCATCACATTGATACTGTTCTGCTACACCTCAAGAGATAACTCGATACAGTGGCTTGGCAATCAAAGGGGCTTATTTGAACATGACAAATGGGGAGGGGGCTGAGTCTGTTTGGGACCAAGATAATCATGTTTTCCTCCCTTTCTACTCAGCATCCTTTGAGAGCAACTGCTAGCCTCTGAGTCACAAGGAGAAGCAAGAGAACACAGCCTTTATTACCAAGGCAAAGGAAAGGCAGAAGCCCACAATACTTCTGATCATGTGTCTGGTCATATGGCCACTAGGGCATAGAAAACCCTGTAGAATGCAGTACTCACATGGACACTTTGCTTTCTAAGCAATGGTGTAGGTCTGTTACTAAGGAAGAGGTGAAAGGTGACGATGAGAGAAGACTGGCAGAACAGTGATTGCCCAGCAGGTGACTCAGCTCTGCTGCTGCTCAGAGCAGCATAGCCATTCCCCAGGGTGACTTCTTACAGCAGCCCACTATTTAAACTAAAGTCTTGTTAGTTCTACATAGGAATAAAAAAAATGGGTCAAGAAAGAAACCCTCAGAGTGAGTCTGATTCCAAATCACACAAGAGCTTGTACCTGGTCAAACTTCTAGAGACACCTTAAGAAAAGAGAAATCGGGGCTGGAGAGATGGCTCAGCGGTTAAGAGCATCCTCTGCTCTTCCAGAGGACCCGGGTTTGATTCCCAGCACCCACATGGCAGCTAACAACTGTCTGTAGTTCCAGTTCCAGGCAAACACCAAGGCAAATAAATAAATAAAGTAAGGTTCTTTTTTTTTTTTTTTTTTTTTTAAAAAAAAAAAAAAAAGAGAGAGAGAGAGAGAGAGAGAGAGAGAGAGAGAGAGAGAGAGAGAGAGAGAGAAATCAACCAAACCTATAGAAACTGAAGATGTTTGGGTTCTTGAAATAAGGAAACACACACAGAGACATCCCTCCATTGAGTGCTTTGCTAGAGACCATAGCTCAAGGTGGTTGGGGTGGGGGGGTTGAGCTGAACTTCCTGTGAGTTTTTTATTTCCTGGAACAACACCTAGAAATATTAAATCTAAGGTACATGCTTTTTTAAATTTTCCTGCTGCCTTAGACTTTGAGTCTTTTCCTTGTGGGATGAGAGCTATTTCTATACTGACTACCTACAGTTTTCCGAGATAGTGGAGAGAGGGTGCCTGAACTGACCTTCCCCTGTAATCAAATTGATGGCCACTATAATTGTCATTATAGAACCTTCATCCATCCACTGATGGAAGCAGATGCAGAGATCCACAGCTAAGCACTGGGCTGAGCTCTTAGTCCAGTCAAAGAGAGAAAGGAGGGATTATATGAGCAAAGGGGTCAAGATCATTATGGGGAAACCCACAGAGATGGCTGACCTGAACTCTTGGGAGCTCATTGACTCTGGTCTGACAGCTGGGGAACCCCCACATAGGACTAAACTAGGTCCTCTGAATGTGAATGACAGTTGCATTGCTTGGGCAGTCTGTGGAACCCATGACAGTGGGACGGGGATTTATCCCTAGTGCATGAATGGGCTTTTTGCAGTACATTCTCTATAGAGGGACACCTTGCTCAGCCTTGATACTGGGGGGAGGGGCTTGGTCCTGCCTCAACTTGATATTTTAGACTTTGTTGACTCCCCGTGGGAGGCCTTACCCTCTCTGATGAATGGAGGGGAGTGGGTTGGGGGAAGCTAAGGAGTGAGGGGGAGGAGGGGAAGGAGGGGGAACTGTGGGTGGTATGTAAAATGAAAAAAAAAACTTTTCAGTTAAAAAAAAAAAGCAAAGGACTGAATCAGATAAGTATCATTTTTTGCTCACTTTATTGCTCTGCCTAGCATGTGACTCTCAGGTTACTAATGAGAGTCCACAGCAGAGGGCCACAGCCATCATGTGTGTCGCGTGCTACCTCGTCCCACAAGGAACACACAACACCGGATCCTTCTCTTTGCAGTTTATTCGGGCCTTTAATTATCTTCTTGTCTTTCACTCACTCACTCTCACTCTCAGACATATGACGAACGACCCTGGGGGGAGTCCGCTCGTGGCTAAATACCCTCTGGGCCTCCAATCCCGGTAAGCCACCCGGACATCGCCCATAGGTCCCGAGGCGCCGGAAGCAAGCCACCATCCTTGCCTACAGCCAATAAGGAGTTGTTTACTCCCGAGAGCACTCACTATCGAGAAAGGTGGAAGGCGGAAACCAGCGCCACCTTTAGGGCGTGGTACAATGCAGCTCCCTACACATGTGCTTAAGTATTTCACTCCTTTTACCTACATGAAAGGTGCCCCATAATGAGGCCAGTAAAGGATGACCGCACATGCCCAAAGGAGGCCTTCATTGGGGCCTACAAAACAAAAAGAGAAAGAACATGTAGGTTTTTTCTGTTTCCCAGGGGCCCACATGGTAAAAACAATCTAGTCTCTGTTTTTGAAAAGTACAAATATAAGAAGGACATATGGTTCAGTGGTGTCTGGGCCCAGGACCAGAGAAGAGTCAGTGCTGCCCTCTCTGAGCAAGAGAACACTGAGGAGTTTTTCATGGCAGAATCAACTCCTCTCCCCCAGGACGATTTTTTGCTGCATTTCCCATCTGGCACCAACCAAAATTACTTGCACATTTTATAATGTTCAATCAGCCAAAGGTTTTGTTTTGTAACTTCATGGGAGATATTTTGTAAATAATAAGATGTAAGTATTTAGGAGTCAAGTGTGGTGGCACATTCTTCAATCCCAGCACTTGGGAGGCAGGGTCAGGCAGATCTCTGACTTCGAGGTCAGCCTGGTCTACATAGTGAGTTCTAGGACAGCCTGGGCTGTTACACCTGTCTTGAAAAACAAACAATTTTTAAAAATATGTAGCATTTTCCTCAAATTCCTCACAATGTTACACTGCTTTGTAACATTCCCTCAATGAGCATTTGGGCATGTAGACAGACTACTGAGGGTATATGCTACGCTAGGACTTTACTCTGTGTTGTGAAGAGTCGGGATAACAAAAGGATTCAAGGATTCCTCACAACCAGTGTACAGAAACCTGCAAGATCCAAATTTCAATGAGAGACTCTGTCTCAGACAAAGTAAAGCAGAGAGGGTGTGTGGGTAGGCTCTGTGGGGAAGACAGTCCTTTGCCAGGCTTGGGGACTTGAGGTTGGTCCCAGGGGCCCACATGGTAAAAGAAAAGAGCAAACTCCCACAAAGTTGTCCTCTGATTTCCACATGTACGTGCACACACATAAATAAGAGGAATAAAAACATTAAAAAACCAATAAGGTAGATTGTTTGGAAGACTCAGCTGGCTTCCACACATGCACAGTGCACTAAACCACACACACACAAAATACTTGTGGGGAAAAATCTTAAAGTAGAACTATGTGTTCCTGTTCTACTGCTTCTGAGTATGTGCCTAAAGGAATCAAAGCAGGCATAAGGTACAAATAAACACATGGCCACAATTATTATCACACTACTCAGTCTAGGAGCTCATAAAAGGATGAATGCAAAAAGGAAATATAATATACACATATGTCTCTTGAAGAAAGAAGCCTATTTTATTTGCAATAAAATGGATAGAATTAAAGGTTATTGTGTTAAATAAAACAAGCCAGACTTGGAAACACAAATATTACTCTTTTCTCTCATATGTAGAATCTTGATTTTTTTTTTTTTAATATGACATTAAAGAAAAGAGGAATGGTGTGGAAAAGGAAGGAGACTAGCATGCTGGGGAGGAGATAGCTGAGGAATTGGAGGGGCCACTGACTGAGTGCTTCCTGCTTATCATGAATATAAAATAAAATAATATTTAAACAAAAAAAGAGAAGTGTTTGCTATTAGTGTAGCGGAACCAAGTTCAGTTCCCAGCAACCATGTCAGGTAGATCACAATTGCCTGTAACTCCTGCTCCAAGAGATGCAATGCTTTCTGTCTTCTTCAGGCACCTACATACAAGTGGTAACACATTCCCACAAATACACACACAGATAAATAAATATCTTTTAAAAGAGGAGAATGAGTATTGTCAAATCACAGAACACATTATAAATATATAAAAGTGTCCCATTAAAACTCATTTTGAGTTTATAATTATATACTAATTTATATCTTACAATAATAAAATGAATATTTTTAAAAGAAAATAAGTGCACTGCTTACATTGCTGCTGTAATAAAACACAATGGCCAAAAACAACTTATAGAAGAAAGAATTTATTTGGGTTTATGGTGAAAGATCCTCAGGGACCCCAGCCCCAAGAACTCACGGCACAAGTCCCAGGCTGTAATAACATGAGGTAATTTTAATACACAGGTACCTGTGGGCGATCAGCAGCTTCCACTAACTGAGCATGCTCACAAAGAACACTCTCTCTTTTTATACAGTCAGCCTTATCAGATTAATCATAATACATATATCTTAGCTACTTTGTTTTTTTTTTTTTTTTTTAAACTTTATTTATTTATTTATTTGCCTTGGTGTTTGCCTGGAACTGGAACTACAGACAGTTGTTAGCTGCCATGTGGGTGCTGGGAATCGAACCCGGGTCCTCTGGAAGAGCAGACGGTGCTCTTAACCGTCTTAGCTACTTTGAACTACATATAAAATTCCTGCTAATGGGTGATGTGATAAGGTTCAACTTTGGGGCAAGATTGTAAAGTTTTTGATCCTGGAGGTGTTGTGAACATCTGGTTTGTGTTAAGATTGGACACTCCTGGTCTCTTCACCCTCCCATGGCCTTCCTTATCTTTTTAAGAAACCTTGACTGATATACTGAGGCTTTGTCCTCAGGATGACTCCCTGCTAATTGGCTAAATAATTCCCGACTGTCGGCTCTCTGATATACTGAGGTTTTTGCCCGCGGGATGACTCTCAGCTAATGAGGTTGGGGTCTTTCAATGGTTCTGAATGGAATGTCCAAAATGGGGAAGGAATCGTGGTAAAAGCTGACCAAAGCAGAAAGCCCAGAGATCAATATTCAACCAAAAACTGAAGCTAAGAAAGTGAATGATAGATAAGGACATAAACTCTCAAATCCTGACAGTGCAACAGACTGGGAACCAGGTATTCAAATGTCCGAGCCTAGGGAGCACATTCCTTATTCAAACCACCGCAATATACAACAAAATAGACTTGGCTGAATTATGTAAGAGAAGAAGGAAATTGTGTCACTTGCAGAACTATGGAGAGAATTGTAGGTCATGGCATTAAGGGAAATAGAGCAGATTCAGTAAGGTGAATATTGCAAGTTTTCTTTCATATATTGAATCTGAAATGTTTTAAGAGAAATGAAGAGGAAAGGAGTGTGTTTGGGAAGAGGAAGAGAAGCAGAAAGTGGGCAAAGAGAAGATAATGTGTGGGTATGAATATGGCCAAAGCATGTATCTGTACATGAAAATGTCATAAGGAAACTTGTTATTTTGCATAGCTAATATATAGAAAAATAAATGTGTAGAGACAAATTCTGTAGCTTTGTACTCTTTAGAATAAAAGAAAAAGAACACTCCAAAGCTGAAGATCTGCTCTATGTTAATAGGGTAAATATCAGACTAGTTTGTGCTCCTGTCCCACAGCACATGTGTATATATGCTTGGGAACTCAGGAAGCATTTTTCAAAAGAAGAAAATATGCCTTACATCACCACTAATACTAAACATTTATGATAATGATATTATTAACTGATGCCCTCAGGCATGGTAAATAAATTAGGGAGTGTATTGGTTTGTTTTTTGTCAATTTGATACAAGCCAGAGTCATCTAAGAAGAGGGAACCTCAATTGGAAAAAAAAATGTCTCCATCAGACTGGCCCGTAGCTCAGTCTATAGGGCATGTTCATGATTAATGATTGATATAGGAGGATCCACTTCATTGTGTTGTAGAATATCACTTTAACTACGTAAAGATGTTACATTTGTTCATAATGTAGAATATTACATTAACTAGATAAAGATGGGTTAGCATTTATTTATGTTGCATTTGTTTAATTGTCTAAAGATATGCTGCTTTTGTTTTATCTTGTCTATCTAAGGCACCTGATTGGCATAATAAAAATCTGAACATCCAATAGCTAGGCAGTAGGGAGATAGGTGAGGCTATCAGAGAAAAGAGAGAATCTAGACTTGAGAGAGAAGAGAAGCAGAGAGCAAAGGAGAATTAAAGGGATGCCCCAGGACCAGCCATCGGGCCAGCTGCCAGGCAGGCAGACACAGAGTAGGACATAAAGAATGGGGGAGAAAAAGTTTTAAAAGCCTTGAGACAAAACGTAGATGAAGATAAATGGGTTAAGTTAAATTATAAGAGCTAGTAGGACAATCATAAGCCTGAATATTCATAACTAATAACAGAAATCTCTGTCATGATTTGGGAACTGATTGGTGGTCCAAAAGAAAGCCCACTACAGCAATCCTTGGCTAAGTGGTCCTGGGATATATTTAAAAAGATAATCTAAGCAAACAACAGACAGCAAGAAAGTAAGTAGCGATCTCCTTCTGCATCACTTCTCATCTCCAGTTTTCAGTCCCGAGCTCCTGGCCTGGCCTTCCTTTGTGATGAAACCCTTTTCTTTTGGCTATGGTGTTTATCACAGCAAACTGTCCGGTCTTCTACACTGTTTCCACCCCTCTTACACGATGTTCCCCAAACCGCAGGTGCAGGAGTTGTGTTGTGGGTGTGTCAGAGCCGAGCACATCACAATGAGTTGTTCTTTGGATTTTGACTAGTGACTTTCTGTAATAGTCACCTGCTGCTGGAAGAAGCCAATTTCAAGATATGAAAGAACAAAGTGAGCTGTCACAAGTGACACTGGGGATGCTGGGATGAAGAACTGGGGACTCCAAGAAACTAATAAGTGAGGATAACTCTGAAGAAATGTAGATAAAGAAAGAAGGAAAAACTATGGTACCACTCTATTAGAGGGAACGTATGTACCAGGAAAAGCTCACAGGCGTCAGAAACCTAAGACATAATTTCTGCCATCACATAATAATAATCCAAAAAGGTTGTAGTGTTTGATCAGTGAAGAATTGAGAATGTGGCTCAGATTTCAGATGAAAGAAAAGTATGGTTTGAGGATAGTGACTCAGTCAGGACAGTACCTACTCTTAAAAGCTTGAGAACCTGAGTTTTACTCCCGAACTTGTGTGAAAAGCTACATGTGGTGGTGTGAACATGTACTCTCAGGGCTGCGGAGGTGGAGGTAGCAGCATCCTCAGGTGGCATGGGTCAGCCATTCCAGCCTAACTGGGAGCTCCAGGCTAATGAGAAACACTATCTCAAGGGAGGTGAATGGTACTGTTGAGAATGAGATCTGAGATCACCCTCTACCCTCCACAAAAACACAAATGTCCTGCGGGATTATGCTCTGTATATTGTAAATATTTGTCACTGTAAATATTGGTTTAATAAAACACACACACTGGCCAAAAGCTAAGCAGATAGGAAGCATACATGGGATGACCAGAAGAGGAGAACTCTGGGAAGAAGAGGGGAAGACACCAGCCAGACTCAGAGGAAGCAAGATGGAAATGCTGTGCTGAGCAAAGATTCCAAGCCATGTGGCTAAACATAGATAATAATCATGGGTGAGTTTAAGAATAAGAGTTAGCAAATAGGGGGCTGGAGAGATAGCTCAGAAGTTAAAAGCACTGACTGTTCTTCCAGAGGTCCTGAGTTCAATTCCCAGCAACCACATGGTGGCTCACAACCATCTATGATGAGATCTGGTGCCCTCTTCTGTATACTGTATACATAATAAATAAGTAAATCTTAAAAAAAAGAGTTAGCAAGTAATAAGCTTGAGCCATAGGCCAAACAGTTAATATAAGCTTTTGTGTGATTATTTGGGACTAAATTGCTGTGGAACCTGCTGGGTGGGACAGAGAAACTTCTGACTACACACACACACACACACACACACACACACACACACAAACATTCATGCATACATACTACATGTACATGTATATGCACATGCACCCACATTCCTAAGAAAACAAAACTAGACAAGGAGGTGTCATGGGGATATAATAAGACTGGCTTTTAAAACGCCTTAAATGTTTACCAGTGAAACAAAATTCATCTCTGTGTTATTACAGCAGCGCCATCCTATAAGACAAAACAGATTCCAATTCTGAACAAGTATGAGGCAACTGAAAAGTTTATTGTAACAATGATAAGCAAATTAGCTGAGTGGGGGCAGAGCTTGAGGTAATGAGCTTGGGAGGTTGGAGAAGTCAGATTATTTCTCAGGGAGAGAACTCGCTGTATCAGACTGGTTAAAAGGTTGGCAGGGAACTTCTACAGGTTCACTAAACACACCAAATACCATAGCATTGTCTGTTAAATTGCTAATTTGTGCTCAGCCTGGATTGGTTGATTTAAGAGATTTGTTTTGCCCTCAAAGGGCAGATAGGGAGTAATTTGAGTTCATTCATGAACATGTAATAAACAAACTGACTTCATTGAGAACTACTTATATATAAAGATTGCCTCATGCAATGAATTTAACTTTGTAATAAAACATAGAAGACTGTTGGCCCAAACAAATGAGCATCAATGTATAGAAGCTGCAGGTGAATTACTGCTGAAAATGCAGAAGAGGATGAGTGGATACATCTTTTTTTTTTTTAAACTTCATTTATTTATTTATTTACTTATTTATTTATTTATTTGCCTTGGTGTTTGCCTGGAACTGGAACTACAGACAGTTGTTAGCTGCCATGTGGGTGCTGGGAATTGAACCCAGGTCCTCTGGAAGAGCAGAGGGTGCTCTTAACCGCTGAGCCATCTCTCCAGCCCCAAGTAGCTCCTGGGTGGCTTTCCCTGCGAAAGTACACAATGGTAGCAAGCATCAATACATTCTGTTTTGGAATTTCACAAATTGAAGATTGGTCAGTGTTTTGACAAGTCAATTGAACATTTACCAATTGTCAAAGGTGATCTTAGTCCTGGATGACAGAAATTACAGCATTTGGGCATTGCAGAGTGAGTCCTGTAAGGCAGGGTTAGCACGGGGAAATGCACAAAATAGAAATGAGCTCTTATCATACAGACGAGGTCTAGTCATCTTGCATGAACTGGTTAATGACAAAGCGAGCAATCTCCCATGCTTTCATGATTAATTCAAGAATTTTACTTTCATTCTCTATTTCCCTCCTGGCATTTTGTTGTCTCTCTGCGTAGAAAGCCTCAGTTTTGGTGTATTCCCTCTCCATCTGTGCCCTTCTCCTTTCTCTCTCCAGCTCATTTCTCAGGTCTCTTATCTCTTTTTCATATTCATCTCTTATGCGTGCTCGCTCTCTCTCCAGCTCCTCTCTGTAGCGTTCCTGCATCTCCCGAGTTTGTTTCTGAATCTCTTCCTCTGCACTTTTGTACATCATATTGGTAAAGCATCTTCCATCATTTTCCATCACCATGCTCTGGACCAAGGTCAACAGCTGTCTCCTCTGGTCCTCCTGTTCAGCTCCTGATGCTCTGTTGTTGAACAAACAGTAGCGATTCTCAAATTTACGGACCAGCTCTTGCATGGCACCAGAAGCCTTCTCTAAATATTCATCGATATCAGTGCCTTCCAAGTCATCCTTCCTGGTGAGCAAGAGAATCATGAATCTTCTGGCCTTCCTTCCAAACATGCTCAGAATCTTCTGCGTGGCCTTCTGATCTTCCACAGAGTAGCGCCCCAAAGGGACCACCAGGAGCAGAGCATGAGGCCCTGGGGAGGTCAGGGCAACATAGCGAGCGATCTCTTTTCGTGTGTCAGCATCTGGTACATCGGTGTCAAAAACACCAGGCGTATCCACAACCACGAGCTCTTTTCCTTCCCAGGTGCTCACCCTTTTCTCACAGACCTTGGTAATGGATTTTGCACAAATGCCAGAATAAAATGCTTTCTCTCCGAGGATGCTGTTCCCTGTTGCGCTCTTTCCTGCTCCAGTTTTTCCCAGTAAGACAATTCTCAGTTGGGGATTTCTCTGGTCCTCATTTCCAAGCTCTGGAACATCAAGGAAACAAAATGGAGTGTTAGACTCAGACTCCAAAAGTTAAACATGGAGAGTCACACCAACCAGTGCCCAGTCTCCTGCGGCTTTCTCCTCACTATAATGGGATTATGCTGGTAATGTAAATATTTGTCCTGCCTATGGGTTTAATAAAAGCTGATTGGCCAAAGGCAAACAGGAAGTGTGGGTGGGGCTACCAGGCTAAAAAAACTCAGGAACATCTCAGAGCAGACACAGATGCCAGACTCATCAGACCTGCCAGGAGATGCAGAGGAAATGCTGCTCTGAGAAAAGGTACTGAGCCACAAGGCTGAACAAGATGGGTTAAGCTGAGATAAAGGAGCTAGCAAATTATATGCCTGATTCCTAGGTCAATCAGCATAAAAATAATACAAATGTCTGTGTGATTCTGTAGGATTGCATGTGTACTGGGGGGACTATGGGTCTGAACCTCAAGACTAGACAGGAAAGTCCAGCCCAGAATCATTTACAACACCTCACTGTCGCCCCTACCCTGTCAGGTCTACCAACAGCTTCTGGGTCTAAATGGCCATCTTTAAGGACTTGATGACAACAAGGATGTACAAGTGCCTCCTGGGATCTCTTTTCTTCACTGCCTTTTTTCAATATTCGTTTGAGTGCCTCATTTTGACCCTTTGTGCCTTCCAAGACCCCAGTGCAGGAAATAGGAGTTTTAGAAGAGAACCGTGAGCTGCTTCACAGCTGTCCTACCTGTGGAGTTTGGGGCAGAACACAAAGTATGAGTTTGGGGCATCTGGAAGGAAAGATGTATTTTTTTCTGATTTATATTTTTAAATGACTCTCCTTCCAACCGAGAGCCAAGTAGGGGTAATGCACAAGCTTAAAGATAGTTCCTCATGTTTGGGACCCAGAATCCTGAGATGAAAGAGATAATATGATTGAGAACCTCATCTGAGATGATGTAAGGTGGCTTGGTAAACCAGCAGAGTCAGCTGACACAGTGAACATGGTGGACAGAGGAGATGCAGAGCTCAGTGACTCACTAACTCATTTGTTGGTTACAATGGCAACACTGGGAATAGGGACCCAGATTGGGGCTCCATGACCCCCACATTGTTTTCTCCCAATCCTCCTTTAGGAAAGAATAGAGATACAACCAGAGTGGCCACAATCAAAGAGACCACAGGCAGCCTTTCCGCTAGGTTCTCACTGTGGGAAGCAGGAAGTAAGACTCTGGGTTGGAGTCAGGCACGGTGGTTCACTCATACCAGTCTCCCAGCGCTGAAGAGACAGAAGTAGGAGGGCTGTCACAAGCTGCAACCTGGCCCAGGCCACAGTGTGAAAGCCTGCGTCAAAAGAAACAGAAAGAGGAAAAAGGAAGAACGAGAAGGAGAGCTAGGCCAAAGTCTGGACCAGTGAGAGACCGTTTGCTTTCTCCTGCTTAGCCTCATGGACACGTCCTATAAGGAGAGCATGAGAAGTGAGAGAGCAGAGAGATAACGGGAAATAGAAGGCCAGCAGCCGGAAGTGTTTTCTTCTGTTCAAGCTGGGACTGACAATCAAGACAAGAGGGCCTGCACCCTTCCCTACCTGCTTACTTCTCCTGCCGCTCAGTTACCCATCTTCCCCACATCTCCCCTCCCACCTCCCCCCCCACCCTGCCCACCCCAGCTCCTCTCACCATAGCTGGTCCTTGGCTTTCCAGGAATGGACCCCGTACCATGATACTGGGCTGCCATTGTAGCTTGACTCCCTGAAGACAAAGAAATAGCCACAGCATTTTATACAAACACTACATAAAATGAGCCTCACCTGTAGCCAACACTACTCTTTTGGCCATAAACTCCATACTTCCATTTCTCCTGCCCCGTACCCCAAAACTCACCTCAGCACTCTAGTTTTTCAAGCTATTCTTTTTCATACCCAAACTTAAAGGTCTCCTTGTGCTTTTCCTGACCCCCGTTGTGGTTTTCACTCTTTATCTCTAACAAAGGCTGGCCAGGATAGAAGCCCTGATTACCCCCTACTTCCAGGCACTGCTCCCCCGACACCATTGGTGAAGGCAACAGGGTACAACCAGTGGCTCTTTCCAGGCCATGGGTTCTATTTCAGCCTTTACTTCCTGCCTTGCCTCAGCCCCTCACGAAATCTTCATGGTGTCCTTTCAGAGTCTCACTTGTCTGTATCTGCCTTCACGCTGACCAAATCTACCGCCACTTTTTGTTAGGGTAACAGGTTGGATCATACCCTCTTGGATCCCTTTCTTACTCTTGCCTCCAAATTTCACTTTAAAACTACACCTGCAGAGGGTGACTGCACCCTTCTGGCCAGGAAGGGGAAAAGAGGCCAGGTCTGCTATGGCTAGACATGCTGTGTCTCCTGCTCAGAGTCCCTGAGAGTCCTTCACTGGGGCTGCCAAGCTCTTATGGATCTTGACCCCCATGTCACAAGAGATGAAAACCTTGTTGAAGCAGTTTGCCAAGGTGTTTCCATTAGAGTTGTTTGGCTAACAGCCAGATCCTATAAACTCCCAAACAGCTGTGGGCTGGAAGGAACTGCTGGCTGGGTTGCTGCTTCCGGAGGCCCTGTGTCATCTTCTCCTGCAGCAGCACCAACCTGAGGCAGCTCTCCAGGTCACTTGCGTTTGCAGTAACTGCAGCATCTCTTCATCAAGAACATGGTTGTAACGTGAGATTATCCTCTAACGTTTCCTGTCTCCTTCTAGACTCTATGACAACGAACTTTCCTGGGAACAGACAGCACTGGGCAAAGGGTGGGCCTCAGTTTACTAAACAAGCAAATTGACCATCTTGCTTCTCTACCTCCCTCTGATCAATGGTGACCTGTGCAAACAGCAGACCCTTCCTTGTTAACCAATACTCAGACATGAAGAAACACTCAGCTCGTTTGAATGCTTCCTCTATCCACTACCCATGAACATTTTTGAAAACTCTGGAGCCAACTCTATCCACCACAGGCTGAAATATTCCTTGTTAAGGACATAGTCTCCACACAGAGAGCCATCAATTACAAATGTAAAGCAGAATGTCAGTTTTTTTAAGAGGCTCATTTCTTTATGTCTGAAGCTAGGCAGATAGAAGGCAGCGTCTCATAAACTAGAAAGAGAAACCACTGGTAAGTATTTCTGGCATGCCACATGGTAAAGCCAACATGGCGGCCGTGTGCAGAGGACACGCCCCTGGGCGTGGCTATGTAGATTTGTGCCCACCCCTTCTCTTAAAAAGAAATGCCCCCCCCATGGCAGCCCACTCTCTATCCCTTCCCCTTCTTCTCTCCCTCTCTGTCTTTTCTCTCTCCTGCTCTTCCCCGGGTACCTGCCTCTCAGTAACTCTCTAAAATAAATTCTCGAGTGAGTAGTGAGTGTGTGTGTCTTCCCACACACACACAAAAATCTAACACTGAGCCCTTAACAGAGTCAATATTGGTGACTAGCCAGGAGACCTAGAGGCAGCGGTGGGAAATTTATCAAGACCTGGGGGGAGTGTCTTAGACCCAAGTCATATGTAAAGCCAGGATCTCTGCTTCTGCAGATGCGGATGTCATGAACTTAAGTCTTCCTCCATCAGCCTATGAACAAACATCCACTACGGCTTCGGAACTGTAGTCACAATGAATATAACATAGGCCTCCCTGGGGAGAGCTCGAGGCTTCCAGGAACCCAGGAGAGAATGGTTCCCCAAAGAGGCAGGTTCCCCAGAGGGCAGCTGGAAGGAACAGACCCTTGCATGTGTGCCGGAGTACACATGTTTAGCAGCAGTGCCTGTTAGGGGTCCCTCATCCCTAGCTTCTCCCTCCTGCTTCTGCTAAGCTAATTTATTCATTCTCTTCCTGGAAGAGTCAAGTTAAAAATTTTTGACCAGTGAAAGAACACTTTCTCCATAAAGAAAGTATCCTTGAAGCAACGGCCCCTGAGGCATACATGAATCTGTAAGGCTCAGCCTTCAACAGGGATCACAGTCTACAGTTAGCAGGCAGGAAACAGAAAGCGTAAGCACAATTTCCAAAGGTAGATCTGCCAGGGGGACAGGAGTTACTAAACACAGGCAACAGAGCAATCCCCTCCTCACCAAATTCAATACTCCTACACGCTACCCATATTCTTACCTGAAAATCTGGGTTCCGTGGCCTTTTCTGGTTTTACAACAATGCTAAAGCCAGAAGAAAAAGCAGCAGAGAGGAAGCGTGGGGGTGGACTGTGGAAATAGAACTGTTCGAGAGACCCACCCATCTTCCTATTGCCAGCATCCTTCCTAGCTAGAACTTCCTGCAGTCCTGATGTTCTGTATCATCTCATAAGGAACCCTAGGGTCACACATAACTACTGGGCACCTGGGCTGTGATAAATCAAATGAGAAATAAAGTATTTCATGGTGTTAGTCACTTTTCTCATCACTAGGACTTGTGTTAACTACAATATGGTCTATCTTGTTAGATAATGGACGGTCTGCTCTTGTTTGGCAGAATATTCTGTAAATATGAATGACAATGACTTGGCAGTGGTATTGAATCTCCTGTAGGCTTACTTATTTAAAAAATATGGGCAGGGGCTTCTTGTCTATCATATATAGCAGAAACTACTTTTACTTGGGGTACTCAGGTATTCTATACTTCATATAATTTCTTGATATGATTGGATTTCAATGGACATCTGTATCATACTTCCTCCCCTCAAGTTCCGGAGGTCTCTGGAGAAAAGGAGATGGAAAGATTGGAGACACTGGACAGCTTCAGTGAAACAGTGCTTGTTGGATAAGACAAGGCCATTTCAGTAGGAGTGGGAACATGAAACTGGAGGGAAAGAGAAGGAATCTGAGGGGAGGGTAATGAGGGTAAAATGGACCAAAACACATTATGTAAATGCATAAATTATCTAACAATAAAAAATTATCATCCTGCTAACAGTTTTCTCTTTGTTCAATCTTTCTCTCCCTTTCACTAATATTCTGCCTACTTTGGGGCTGATTCCTGTGTGATTTCACTTTTATTGCTTCATATTGGCTTATTCAGGGCAAGGGCAACCCTTCTTTTGGTGGTTGCTTCAGGCTCCATGTATATCTCTTCCACTTAGAATAAGCTCCTTTCAAATTCTTTTCCATGTTTCCACATATATAGCAGAAAACCCTGACATCTTCATACTATTGGTATCATGGACTTGACATCTACACTCTCTTAAAAATGCAAAGGAACACTAGTTCTGAGTGGTTACTGGGACAGGGATAGCTTAGGTTTTGGATCCTTAACGCAAAGAACAAGAATGATAAGGAGTGGTGGGTTGGAAGCAGTGAGTGAGATCAGCAAAAATTCCCACCTCCAGAAAAGTCTATTTATTCAATAACTTTGATTCCCAGGTTTACCTGGGAAATCTGCTAACCTGACACAGAATCATCAAGCAATCAGATGGGTGCTGAGACAGGCCATAACAACATCAATTCCTCACCAGAGGCCTTCTAAAACCCCCTCCCACCTGCCCAAGCACTGCACTGTGCACTGAAGGATCCCATAAATATGCAGCCTTCAGTAATTGAAATGCTGGGAGCAGAAATGTTCAGATACAAAACTGACCCTTTTCTTGAATCTGAGGATCCTTTCTCATACTTACCCAAGTCTCAGGTCCAATGCCTTCGAAGTGTTACAGCAAAGAGACAAGAGGGTGGTTTTTCATTTTGATTTCAGCCCATTTCGCAGAACCCTCCCTTATGAGACAGTTGGTGTTAAATGTATCTGTGCCCCATAACACTTCCCCTGTGTCAGCCACAGGCATTTCCTGTCCTATCTCCTTCACCTTGTGTCTTACTCAGAAGGTGTGCTGTGGTCATTTCACACGGTAGAAAGGTTAAGATGAGGGATCAGATGTCCTCCCATTAACATGAGATGGTTTCCAAGCAGGCTGTAGGGGGAGGCTAAGAAACATCTCAGCATCCTGAACTGTGTTCAGTGTTTTCCCTGAATGTCGCTTTGGACTGGTATTGGCCCCAAACAGAGCTTTCCTCTGCCTTCTACCTAGAGAAAAGACCTAGCTATGGGCACTCACAGCTCAGTTTTGTGTGAGTGTGGTGTGTGTACAATATCTCTACCTTTTAAAATCATTGTAAAACAGTTTTAAAAGCCTAAACTATTAATAAAAGACTTAGCAAATTCATTTATAAACTATCAAAATTGCCCTGGAGAGATAAACCCGTAGTTAAGAGCACTGGCTGCTCTTCCTGGGGCTGGATTCCCAGCAATCATGTGGTGACTCACAACAGTCTGTCACTCCAATTCCAGGAAATCCAACTCCATTTTCCAGCCTCTGTAGACTCTGGATATATACATACAAGCAGGAAAAACACCCATACATATACAATTTTAAAAATTATCTCCATAAAGTTCAGAGATGGAAAGGCCATCAATGTCATCTCTCCCCTAATAGATTCTAAAATTGGCAGGGGTGGGGGTGAGGGTGCACGTGGCATAGTCTCCAGTTGTGTGCCAACTCTGAAGCCATAAGCCTCCAATGTATAGTCCAAAATTCATGGTACACATAAAAAGCCCTAGTTAAATTCTATGAGATATTTATGAGTTATAAATTAGGGGGAAATTAATAGGGAAGAAGAGGGAATGAAGGGATATACGGGGAAAAGAGAAGGGGAGAGTAACCAGAGTGATAACATTTATTAATAAAAGCAAAAAATCAAAATAATTTTGTTACACAACTTTCTGACTCCATCTGAGCCAGAGGCCCAGACCTACCCACAGCCACTTTTTCCCCTAAAATATGATTCAGATGCTTATATTAATTTCATCCTGTTTGGCCTATGTCTCAGGCACATTGCTAGCTAATTGTTTCATCTCAATTCAACCCATTTTCATTAATCTACTTGGACATGTGGCCCTGCCCGTGGCTCACCTGGGTTCCTTATATAGTTCTTTGTTGGCTGTTGGATCAAATCTGTCCAACTCCGCCCTCCTTCTAACTGACTCTGATTTTCTGCCTACTGCTATGATGCTTGCCACAGGCCAAAACGGTTTCTTTATTTACAGAATGATAGTCACAGCATACAGACAGACATTTCCACCTCGCTTTATTGTTAGTTGTTCTGAACCAACAGTTATTTAAAATATCTTTGAGAATATGGGAGTGGCCATGAGTGGGTCTGTGTAACCATGGGACAGTATTTTGTGCATTTGGCTCTGAGTTTCACTTCCATCTAACAACAAATCGGGTATTTCAAAATCAAGATGAGTTGGTTTATGGGAAAATCAACTGCATGGTAACACTGTGGGTTAACACCTACTAAACACCAGGTGTTGGTTTCACAAGTGAGAAGAGATATGAGTGGGGGGGGGCGGGGGGGGACGAGCCACGGTTTTGCATAGCCACACCTAAGGGCGTGCTCTCCATTCGGCATGCTCTGCTGGCACCATGTTGAATTTACCACATGGCAACTACATGCCAAGAGTTTTTATTTTACCCAGTGCCAGCATGATGTTGGGTTCACCACGTGGCATGTCAGGAATCCTTACACCAGGCAGCCTTATATCCTACATGCCTACTAAAGGGATCACAGAGATATTGAGGGTATAAAAGTAAAAGCATTGGTATTGATGAGATACTTGGCCAAATGCCTTAAAGACAGGGAAAGGTGAGTGTACACTGACTTCCACGAAAGCCCAGAAAGGCTAGAGGTTGGTAGTGACAGACTGAAGCACAAAAGGCAGCTCAGGTTCAGAAATGGTAGCTACAAAGGGCTTAGTCACTAGAGGATGAAGCTGGGGGTTAGTGGAAACAAGGGGTCCAGTCTCCTCTGTCCCCTTAATTCAGAGAACTGCATCTCATCTTTTCCCAGGAAGATGGCCTTGTATATGTGGTCACTTAGAGTTCATTTCACATAATCACAGTATCTGCTCTGTCACCTGTAATGCAACCCTGAGACCACTACAGAGCTCCTAGGAAGCTTTGTAATGACTTATCCTTTTTAGTGATTTTTTAAAAAGATTTATTATGTATACAGTATATAGAAGAGGGCACCAGATGTCATCATAGATGGTTGTGAGCCACTATGTGGTTGCTGGGCATTGAACTCAGGACCTCTGGAAGAGCAGTCAGTGCTCTTAACCTCTGAGCCATCTCTCCAGCCCCCTTTTTAGTGTTTTTTAATTGACGTTTGAAGATTATACCCAAGAGGAAGAAGAGGTGAAAGAAGACAAAAAAATATAACCCTGAAAGGGGCTGTCACCTCATGATACAACAGTGAGGAAAACCAACTATGCAAACTATCATTTGCAATAATGTGGATAAGCCCAGAGGACATTGTGCTAAAAAGAGACAAATACTTACTTATCTCACTTTCATATAAAATCTAAAAAGATCAATAGGTAAGTGGGGGATGTTCAGCCACAGTTGACACATCCACAAGACTCTTGCACCTAAGGCTCAGGGGATACCTCTGAAGAGAAAGCAGAAAGAGTCTAAGAATCAGTGGAGCAGGAAATCTGCTGTGATTATGTCTCCTAGAAATGACAGGAAAACTTCACCCTTGGTACCGGAACAGTATGGCTGACTAATCAACAAGCACAGCACCAGTAGATGTGCTAAAATGGAAGTGGAATCCTCACAGGGCCCCACCCCTAGGCAAACAACTATAGACAAGTAAGGAATGTGGCAGCAGGGGAAATAGTCTCTTCAGGGATGAGTTCCTTAAACGGTTATTCAATACCAGGTAGTCAGCCCTGAAATCTATACACACAAGTATTATGGAATAGATTTAACAAGTTGTATTATATATTTATGTATACACACATGTGTAACAATAGCAAAGAGAAAAAAGCTATGAATCTGAAAGGGATCAAGGAGGCATTCAAGGAGTTAAAGAAAGGAAAGGGAAGAGAGAAATTATTTTAATTTCAAAAATTAAAAATAAAAATTTTAAAGGCAGTTGGGTATGGTGGAACATGCCTACTAATTATCTCAGTTTATATATATATATATATAATCATATATATCCTCATGAAAAACAAGCAAGTTTATTTATCAGTTATTCTTCAATCAAAAATACACTATTGTATCCAACTTCAGAAAATACAATATACTACATTAACAAATCACGGTAAATTATAAAGAGCCCACTGGCTCTTGATTAAAGAGTCTATTGCTAAAGACTTTATGCCCTTTGCAAGAAGTCAGGTTGGGACTGATCTGGAAGCTTCCTTCTTGCTGCTGGATTTTATGTTGTTGGTAGTTGCCATGTAGGCTGCTGGGGAAGAAAAGATATCAATAGTCTTAACCAGGTGAAGCCTGTACACTACCAGGCAAGCAGAATCCACTTGTATAGCACTGCTGTGATAGCTATGGGAGCAATCAAATGTTTTCTGATTGCATTTAAGGCCCTGTTCAGGAGAGAATGCCTGTCTGATACTGTAACCCCTATGAAAAACCAGGCCTTAGTGGTAACTCACTACTTTTTAGCTAAAATTGACATGGCCCTGAACCATAGTCTGAATATTTATTTATACCCATTGACAAATACTATTCTTATCCTTTATTAAAGAAACCTCTGCTTACACAGAGTAGACTCTATGCTGTTCAAGGTGCTAAGAATAAGTGATGTTTAAATGCTCAACCCTGAACACAAAGCTTATTCCACTCCTTTTAAGGTTCAGTGTGATTATATATTACATATTTAATAAAACTTGAACTATCAGAGAGAGGAAGCATCACAGTCAATTCTCACTCAGAGAGACTTAATTCTGATTTAAACTTCCTTACCTCACTCCTGGGCGTTTCTGTAGGTCACTTCTGCCTCTGCTGGGGTCCTACGAGGCCTTATATACCCTTCTTGTCAACTGTATCCCATCCAGGATAGGATTAAAAATGTGAACTGCCTTTCGTAGATAGCCTTGAACTCACAGAAACAGAGGAAGCTCTGTCTCTGGAGTTACGGGATTAAGGGCATACATCACTACTCCAGGCTTTCCCTGTGCTGAGATTTCCCTGTATGTGCTACTGAATCTCAGCTGTTTGTCCTTGTACTCAAGGATCAAGAAATTTCTGAGCTGTCTGCCTAGAATCTGACTATGTGCTATCTCTCCAATATTTCAGATTTTTATTAAACATGAAATATATCACCACAGTTAAGGAAATAGTCAATGCAATCAGGAGCTCACAGTATTATAGGCCTGGATGGAGGAGGAGCCCGTGGGAATGTTCTCCACTCTGCAGAAGTAGGAACTACTGATGGATTCTGGGAGAGGAAGAGCCATGGTCTTCTACTGATTTTCTCCTGGCGAGCCTCCCATGCTCAGATAGAGTGTTCTAAACCTGTTGTCTTGTCATACACATGAACCTAGTTAAACTCAGTGGATCACAAAGCAAAAACCATACCAAAACAAAAAGACATGAATGTAATCAGAACACATTTATATGCACATATCCATAAAATTGCCAAAGAGCAAATGTTACTAATTTTAAAAATTACATTTACATCACAATATCAACTCATTCCAAATTTTTGAAAGTATTTCACTTATCTTTTGGAAAATATATGAAAATATACTCTCTTCAGCCTCTTTCTTAATATTTCTCATTTTCTCATCATAATTTCTCTTTGCAGAATCAATGTGTATCTTCTTTTCTTCTTCTGATTTATTAGCATATTCATTTTCTATTCTTTCCATTTCAGCACTAAGTTGTTGAACATAATTTTCCTCCAGATTTCTTAGACATTGTCTCAGCCTTTTATCTATGTCCTCATATATCTTTTCAGAAAAGTAGGAACCCCCGTTTCTGTCTACCATTTTCTCCATCAATTCTACCAGCTGCTGAACTTGACTTTCTTTCTCGTCCGCTACTGCTTTGTTATTAAAGGCCAGGTAGCGTTTCCCACACTGCAAAATGATGTTATTTAGCTTTTCGTTTGGTTGGCTTAAAAAGTCATCAAGGCTCTCGCCCTCAAGTTCATCTTTGCGAGTAAACAAAATGATCATGTATTTCATGGCTGCCTCTCCAAAAAGGCTCTTAATCAGTGCAACAGTTTTCTGCTCTTCTTCTGTGAATCGACCCAGAGACAGAACCAGGATGATGGCGTGAGGCCCAGGGCAGGAGTAGAGAACACAACGACTGATTTCTAAACACGTGGTTTGCATGGTCTCCTTGGTGTCAAAGAGCCCAGGAGTGTCCACTACAACCAGGTCTTTCCCCCTCCATTCTCTGGATGCTTTCTGGCAGGTCTTAGTAACAGCGTGGGCAGAAATCTTAGAATCAAACTGACGTCTCCCAAGAATGGTGTTTGCAGTGGCGCTCTTTCCGTTTCCAGTTTTCCCTACCAGAATGATCCTCACCTCAGCGTTTTCCTGGGCAGCCATGTTGAAATAAATCGACTCTGAAGATCAGGAACTCACAGATCTTAGGGAAGGGAAAGAAAGAAATTGCCTATTAGATAAGCAGGAACTTCTCTGATCCTGTCTTTTTTTCCCTCCCCCCCAAAAAAAAATTCTGCAAAATTCTGTTATCTTTATGGATCCTTGCAGAGATGAATCACTACAAGGGAAGAAGTTAAACAGTTCTTCCACACAGACTGCTGCTCCATGTGATTCTTCAGGTAGTGCCCGGTGGCACGTGCATGCCACAGTGTGCCTATAGAGGTCAGAGGGTGATTTTGTGGGGTGCTCTCTCTTTCCACCTTTACATGGGTTCTGCACAGGAAGTGCCTTCACAGGCTGAGCCATCTCATTAGCACCCCCTGCCCATCATGATACTTTTAAAACTTTGATAACCTGGATGCCATTGAACATCTCCTGATACCATAGAAAGGATATTCTACTCCTGCTAGCAGCCTACATGCCAATATTGGAATAGGTGCCATGCCCAATGCCAGGTCTGAGAGTGAATACACCCAAATCTCAGTTGTGCCAAGTACCGGGAAACCCAGCCAGGAGCACATACTAGAATGACTATAATGCGTAACAACTTACTATATATTTTATGAAGAGCTACAAGAAGCATTCTAAGACTGCAAACATAAACAGTGAAAAAGTGGAATGGCTAATCCACCTCATTTGACCAGTACTCAGTTTAATGTGTGTCTCTAAA
Organism: Sigmodon hispidus; assembly: GCA_004025045.1. Classification (NCBI taxonomy): domain Eukaryota; kingdom Metazoa; phylum Chordata; class Mammalia; order Rodentia; family Cricetidae; genus Sigmodon; species Sigmodon hispidus. The sequence goes on along the minus strand of PVIH01000568.1, from coordinate 198,816 downwards.
GGTCACATTGAAGTCAGAAATATGTTCACTTATCATATGTTAATAAAAAGAAACACACACATACACACACAACAAGACGAAACAAAAACCAGGACATTTAAAACAATCCTGGTTTAAATAATGAAAGAACTACTGGAGGCTCACCACCTCTTACAGAGATACTGCAGAATATAATAATAAAGGAAACAGTAGACAGGAAGCCAAACAGAGTCTCTGAGCCACAGGCAACTGCAGGTTCAGCCTCTGTTGTGCCTTCTGAGCAGCTAATCTGCTTTGATAGTCCCCTCCACCCTATCTCACAGTCACACAGCCACACAGCTGCACATGCAGATTTGTCTGTTATCCAGTGCGGGGGTGGGGAGTCAGGACTCTGAATTTTAACTCTCCTCTGTCTGGAATGACCAGGGTAACTAAGAGTCATCAAACTTTCTGAGGTAAGAAAAATGACTTCAACAGATGATCTGAGCCATCTCCCAGCTCTGAAGAACCTACACAGAACTTTCTGTGTCCTGCACCACAGCTACCTAGGAGCAGATGTGCACTGAAGCATGCTAATTCACTTCCTTATATCTTTATTCCACATCCACTACCACCAGCAACCTCTTTGCAGAGCTGCTGGCACAATTCCTTCACCCCATCTCCCCTACTGTTCCTCACAGCCCCCTTCCTCGGGGTCTTTCCCAGACAGACTCACCTTCTCCTTCAGGAAGTGATGAGGGTTCAAGGTCTCTTAGATGGACCTTTAGGAGCCCATGTATCCCCTTAACTATAAAACGAAACAGTTGCATTCCCTAAAGCCTGGAAGCAGGAAATTCTCTGGGCGGAGCCAATCAAGAGACTGCCTTTAAAGACACAGAAATATTTTCCTGTAACTTTGTGACTGCCTCAACTTTGTCAAGTCAAAGCCTTTTGTCAGTATGTCTGCTGTAATGCCAAAAGTTTCAAAATTGTTGTGGATTGGTTTATGTTTTTTGAGATACAGCCTCAGGTACCCCAGGCTAGTCTTGAACTCACTATGAATTGAGGATGACCTTGAAATCAAAGCTGAGAACCTGGTGGTTACTAGGATAGGTCCTTAAAGCTGGGTACCTCAACTGTTGGGGCAGTCTCACAACTGCTATCTCTCACTTAGGAGTGGGGGCAGGGGCAAGGTAACTTAGTGGTTTTAATCTGGTGCCAGGACCCCAGAAACTTCCTGAAGAGTCACTGGTTCTTAATCCACAGTGAAAACTTGAAAATGCTGGTTCTCATAGACCCCAAACTTCCTGAAGAGTCACTGGTTCTTAATCCACAGTGAAAACTTGAAAATGCTGGTTCTCATAGACCCAGGAGGTATAATGAACACTTTCTGAAATGCAGTGGGGGGAGCATCTGCAGGTGCACAGAGAATCCAAATGCAGAGAGGAACAATGGGGAGGAGCCTGAGCTCTAAGAGCCCAAAGCAGATGGGAGCACCAGGCCTCCAAGGGGAGCAGGCACTATGGCTCTTTCCCTTTTGTGCTGAAGGCTAGAACACAGGACAGTCCCAGGGGAAAGGCATGACTATGACTCAGTGTTGCAATATCTGATCTTCAGGCTCAGAGAAGGATCTGCGGGCCCTACAGGAGCCCCTACTGAGGCTCATCTTGGTAGGCAGGACCGGAACTGGCAAGAGTGCCACTGGTAACAGCATCCTGGGCCAGAAGTGCTTCCTGTCCAAGCTGGGGGCTGTGCCTGTCACCAGATTCTGCTCCAGAGCCAGCAGGAGGTGGGCTGGCTGGCAGGTGGAGGTGGTGGACACCTGTCTTCAGCTCTGAGGTCCCATGAACCAACCCTATGTGCATGGAGACAGCCCACACCACACACGGCTACTGGTCACCCAGATGGGTCACTTTACCAATCAGGACGGCCAGGGTGAAGTGGGGTGTTTAGGAGCAGGTGATGGTGCAGACTGTTGTGTTCACTAGCAAAGGAGGACCTGGCCTGAGAGTCCGCACAGACAACAGTGTACTATGGGAGTTGGTGGTCTAATGCCAGGAGAAAGTGGGAGGCATGGCAGGGAGGACGTGTTGCCCTGGACAATGTGAGGCACAAGCTGAGCAGCTGCTGGGCCTGGTCATGCTTCTGGTGAGGGAGCAGCAGGAGCACTACTCCACTGAGGCGCTGACCCCCCAGAACTAATTCACCAAGGCGGTGGAGATGGGGCATGCAGAAAGTCCTTCCTGTGCACCAGGCTGCTAGCTAGGCTGTGGGGGTGGTAGAAAACCCATAGGACCTCTCTAAAACTAGATGTGGATGTCCTACTAGGTAGGGGCTTTCCTGCTGCATGAAGCCCTGCCCCAATAGAATCTGCCTAGACCTTTGCAAGGTTGGTTCTACCTGACAGATTATAAATTAACTTTGACCCATCTACTGATGATCCATTAGTGTCTGTTTTGCATCTCAGGACACTCTATCTAAGAACCAGCTTCTTGGTGGCAGGCAGAGCTCAAAGGGAAAGTTCACACCATAGCAAAACTTAGGACTTTTCTTTCTGAGGGCTTTTTATGGAAGGAAAATAAACCTCACATTCTCTCCATAGTTTATCTCTTTATTCTCATGTGCTATATGTACTCAACAGAATCTTTTGGGCAATAGGAGTTACATTTGAAGGGCACATTTTCTTTCTTTAAAAAAAAAAAAAAAAAGTCCTCATGCAGTATATCTCAACTTTCTAACTGTTGGGTTGTAACTTTGCAGCTGCAAAGAACCAGTCATTTTTGTTATCTATCTAGAGAGATGGTTTTATAAAGAAGTTATAAAACTAAACTACTAAGGTGTCTAAGAAAATAAGTAAGTTGTGTACTATATCCTGTACTCCTAAGTGTAATAAACATTTTAAACTAACATTTTGTGATTATCAGAAATGCCAAACTTTCTTGGAGTGTTTACGGAGAGAACTGTGAGCTTTGGTTGAAATTTGGAATTACCTTAATCTTCTAATATGAGCTCTCCAAGGCATAGTGACACTAAAAGCATTTTACATCTTAAAATACAGTTTTCTGTTCTGTGTATAACCTAGACCACAAAAAGGGAAACTTGCAACTCTTTCTGGGGATTATGAAGCCAGATTATTCTCTGTTGCCCTGGTCAGTTGGAATCTTTCCCAGTAGAGTAGCTGAATGAAAGCCATCTTGGTCTCCAGACCTCCATTAATTGTTTCCTGTCACCTGCGCAATTTCAGGTCCCAACATAGAAAAGTCAGTTGGCTGAATTTTGAGTCTTCAGGTTACATACCCATATCATAAAACCAAGGTTAAAAATTTTTGCAGAGAGTTAATCGCTGCTTTAGGTTTTCAGCTAGATCTAGCAAGAGAGACTAGCATAGCAATTAGGTTGCTTTGCACCTATAACCTTGTTTTATCTTCTGCCTGTGATGAGCCTCAAGACCAAGAAGGAGTGAAATTTTGAGGTATGTGTGATAGACCCCAGACTCAGGGTACTATCCTCAGGAAGGGGGGGCCCAAGAACCCAGACTCCAGACCAATTGTTGCAAATAGCAAGAGGATTTATTTCGTCTGTACAGGCAGGTTTCCTCTCTGCCTCGGGAGCAAGGGAGTAGCCGCGATTAACAATCTCATATCTCTTTTAACAATCTCATATCTCTTTTAAAGGCTAAGACCATAAAATCACCATAGCAACTGGGCAATACATGATTGGTCACTTTAAAGGTCATACTATAATCATAAGGTTGCCTTAAGGTCAGCTGGTTAGGGGGTTTTTACAACCAGGTGTTGGTTACAGCTATTCTGCTCGGAACTTCTGGTATTTTTACCACAGGTTCAACCATCGTGTCCTAATGGTCACCTGAGTTGATTACGGCCATTTAGTTTGTTTTCTCATAGGGGGTGCTCTGCTGAGTATTTGAACTGAATGCCTGGGTCAGGCCCTAGAATCCAGGGTCCTTCATGTGCAGGTCTGTCCTGAGCATTTCCCAGCCCCAGTAATGTACACAATGTCCATATGTGCTCTCCTAGATGCAGGGACTATGTCAAAGCTTTTCAAATTATCCATGGAGAAGTCATTCATAACTTTGCCTTAAATGTTTACATATTTGTTATTCACTGCCCCATTCATTCATGGTATAAACAATCATTCTCAAAAATCATTCATAGGAAAAGGACTGTTGGTGCCAGGCAAACTGTTAGACCAAAGACAAGCCTTTCTATTGGAATCTCTCTGAAACCATAAGACTTCCAGGGATGAAAGGACATCAGTTCTCTAGGAGCAGGATTCTGCAGGAACACCAACTTTCTCTTCAGTGGTTGTTTTCATGGTGAATATAGAATACAGTGTTTGTTTAATTTTTTTGGGTTTTTTTTTTGTTTGTTTTTTAAGGCTACAGAAGATTTTTGGATATGAAAAGCAAAGCAAATTAATCACAAAACACAGAATATTTTTACTGTTTCTTCAGTTGCAATTTTTGTGCCTAGGACTGTTTGTTGTAAATCCTCAGGATTTGTTGTTTGTTTGTTTTTGAAGTAATGACTTTTAGAGTGCTTTTCTCTGCCAATATCACAGACTTGGTTCACTGAAGTCTTATAGGCAGAATCTGGGTTCAGTGAAGGATGGTTAAAAGGAAGCAAGTCTTGAAAGAGTTCAGTCCTAAAAGACAGAAGCCATGATCCAGACCAAAAAATGATGATGACCATGACAATACAGAGATAAGAAGGCAAAGATACAGTGGAGAGATGTGAAGTTGTTGCTGTTGTTAGTGACTAAAAGAAAATGTCAAGTTTCACTGAAACTTAACAGATAGTGACACCATTTCCAAAGCAGGGGATCTGCAAAAGAGAAAATGTAGCCAGCAGAGTGATTAGAAGCATGACAAGAAACTCATGACCTGATGTGAACAGGAACTGTCAAAAGAAATATTAAAGATATGTAGTAGATGCCCTGGTTCTTGGTAAACCTTTGGTGTTAACTTCCTGGAGTTCTAGTGGCCAATGTCAATGACAGTAGTGACATTCTGAAGACATGGTGACAATAGAGCTGAGAAAGCTGATATCCTGAAGACACAGTTGCCCCGGCCAGCAGGGTTTTTTAATGTGGACCTTAATCAGGAGCGGGACAAATGGTGGGGTAAGAAACAGGAAGGAAACAAGAGCAAGTCAAAATTTCTAATCAAGCTCAGAAACATTATTATTTGGCCAGCAGTTAAATAGGGATTCAAGGGTGGGGAAATTCCACAGTCAAAAGGGTGTTTTGCTAAACAGGGTACATTACTATGGAAAACTATCTGTTATCAGTCAATTGCCTGAAGAGAGTCACCTGTGGTCTGGGTGGAGACTTAACTCCTAAAAAAGGAAAACACCTGAATTCATGGCATAGCTTTAAGACAATGGGGATTATAGCCTTCCAGCTCCTGGCACATAGTGACTGATGGAGTCCAGAACCAGCCTACTCAGTAGTGAGGAGAGTGAAGTAGTTTCAGGTGAACCTGGTGAGTGTCAATGAGGCACAAACACTGTGCACCCCATGACAGATTTTCAGATGCCCACACAGTTCACTCTCCAGATAACCTCAGAAACATGTCCAAGGGACAAAAAGACCTTCCTAGGGTCATGACCACAATATCCAGTCAAGTGAAGGCTGGGGAAATAGTCATAGCTATTGTGATCATACCCTCTTGCTACATTTCAGAGTTCTGTTGGCTTAAGATAAACAAAATCTAAATACAATACGCTGCCTGAGACTGGGGTGTGACGATGGCTCACTTGATTCTGTTCCATGTAGCCCTTTCATCTGGGGAAACACATGCTGCCAACACCATCTGTGAGGACATTGCAGTTGAAAGTAATAAACAGGAACTGTAAGTGGATGGGGGGGGAGATGTGTTTTGTTAATAAAAGCTAGGTTTTTACATTCTTATCTTTTGAGCAAATTCTGTGACTATTGGCATAGCAACAAGGGACTTTCTAAGACTGGGCTGCTGTGAGAAGACCCACCCTAACTATGGGCCTTACCATTTCCCAGACTGAAGTTTCAAAAGAACAAAAAGGAGAGAGTGATCTGAGCACCATTATTCATATTCTTTGCTTCATAGTCATGCTCAAAATGTGACTAGCTGCCTCCTGTTCCTATAACAGTGCATGCTCTGGTAACAATGGACTGTACTTTCTAACTATGAGCCAGAATAAATTCTTTGTTCTCTTCCTTCTCTCTCCCTTTCTTATGGTTGTCATGTGCTTGATCACAGCAAAGGGTAGAGGAGCTAATACAGTTCCATTGAACAGTGAGCAATGGCTGCCATCTGGACACTGTGGCCTCCTGGTGTTCACAATCAAGCAGGCATGAAGATAAACCTCATCTTTGTGGCATCAACTGGCCCTGGACAGTGAGAAGAAGTCATGTAGCTTTGATACAACAGACACAGAGGAATATATGTGGCCTTTCATCCTAGGATGAACTGCTTCTGAGAATGGGCAAGGACAGCCACCTCAGCCTAGAAGGACTATGGTCACCATGGACTCATTCTAATCCTTCAGGAGTAGCGCTTTTGTCACAGCAACAGAAAATACCAAAATGAATAAAGATGAAAGGAAAAGGTGAGTGGCATTGAGAAGAGGGATCTGGGGGGAGGGTGCCTGGAGCCAACTGTAGTCTGTGGTGGGTGGAATGCAGTGCCAGAGATGTCACTTCAGCCTAGAAATCATCTGACAGTTTTCCCAGAAAAAGCAGAATCCTGAAAGAAGAGATTCCTAGACACATGTGGGCAGTGAATGTGCATGGAGCATTCTAAACAACAATGGCCCCCTTGAATGGTCTCTAAGAAGAAACCTGTTACTCAGTTCCAAGGCATACAGCTAGCTGGCAGTCATCAAAGGTAATACTTTCAGAAACTAACTGTTTTTTACATGAAGCCATGTTCTTCCCAGGAAGTTCCTAAAGCTGAGCACAGCAGAGCCACTAATATGACTCTGGTCTAGGACTCATGACTGACCAGTCTGCACTTTGGAGCTCCTGCTGAACTGTTACAGGTTTTGTCAGGATTTTGCCCCTTTATGTTCCTTTCAAAAGAACATGGCACCCAAAGCTTTCCAGGTCCTATTCTACTCATCCCTCATGAATTCTATACAGACATCCTCCTGTAAACCTCTGACTCTCCTGTCTCTTTTCATGTGCTTCTCAGAGCAACTGATACAGCAGTATTGCACATAAACATTTCAGTTAATTCTTTATGAAATTAGGATATTTCTCTAAACTAGAAGAAAAAAATGCCATCAGAAGAAAAGTATGAAGTCATAATCCAATTTAACTTTATTATCTGATTTAACTCAATATATTTGCACATACATTTTCTAGTAGCAACCGTGTTAAGAAGTATGTGGCAATCATTGATAGTGAAATCACTTCCTGGCCTTTTGGCTAAGATAAAGTATAATATGAAAAACATATCAATTCCCAGACTTCATTATCCTACCAATAGGTTAATCTTGAAGCTAACTAAATACATGTGTTATATATCTTATCTTCAAGGTAGATATGAAAGTAGCTATTATTTAAAGCCTGACCCTTAATACATTTTGAAGAAAATTTCATATTGTTCATCTTACATATTTTCTACCTCAAGCCACTTCTAGTAGATCTTCTCTACCAGGCACAGAACCCCATAAAATAAATTTCACATATCGATGAAGTGGGGCACAAAGAGAGAATGGGAGTGTTGATGCTCATATCCACTTTCTGCTATGCCCAAGAATGTTGGGCTTGTCCCCGTGTATGTGTATATCTGTCTGGATGCCCTGGTTCTCAGAGTTCTTGGAGATCAATGTTGACCTGAGCCTTGTCATGGTGTCAGTCCTGTCTCTGTTCAACCTACATTAATGAAAGGGTTTTCACACTTAATGTTATCTTGATATTCAAAATATTCCCCATATTCTCTTTGTCCTCTAATTCCTTACAGCCTACTATAACTTAACTATTTATGTACCCAAACACCTACATCCAACATGAGATTCATTTATCCATCAGCCTTCGAAGTCATAAGCTTTGAGGGGAGTGACCTCACCAATTCTGCCATCCCTCATCTCACTTACCTGTTCTGATGGCATCCCTTTGTCCTCAGACTTTTTATTGCTCACTTGGGTTCATGATTAAAAAACTCCAGTAATTTGCTGGCCTATTGTTTTTAACTGATGCCCCAAACCTGCCCATGAGGATGAATGCTCATCACAGTTCTTTCTGAGACTACTGGCTATTGTCAACAGTTCTTTTACCTGGGCCTCCCGGTCTTGACCAGTTTCTTTGTTATTAAAAGCACAAACTCTCCCCTTACACTTTTTAAGTATTCTTTTAAGGGCTTTGTTCTTTGTGTTATTAGTATAGTCATAAAGGTCCCCATCCCCTAGGTCTTCCTTCCGTGTAAACAGCACAATCATATTTCTTGTAATTTTTTCCTTAATATTATCCTCCATTAGCTCCAATGCTGCCTCATCTTCCTTGGTGAACCAACCCAGCTGGAGTACCAGGACAAAAATATTCATTCCTTCTTCACAGAAAGACAAACAGTTCTCAATCTCCTTCTTTAACTTGGAAGGATTCTTTTGCATATCAGGTATCTGGCTGAATGATGGAGTGTCCACAACCACGATATCCTGCCAGTCTATTGTTCTTTTGCCACTCTGGCATTCATTGGTGATGGGCTGAGCTCCAAGTTGAGATGAGAAGGCATTTCTCCCCAAGATAGTGTTCCCAGTTGCACTCTTTCCGACCCCACTCCTTCCAAAGAGGATGATGTTTAAGCGTTCTGTTGCAGAGAAAATTGAGAAAAAGTTACAACTTTGGAATGATGAAGAACTCATCTTTCCAAGTCATTCACAGCACTAGTTTCATCAGTCAGCTAACCAGGCATCACCCAGCAGGTCCACCCCACACAGGAGACTGGCCGGCCCAGTTCATGCCATCTATGAACTAAACAGAGGGACTTGAACAATGCTCTGCCCATGCTCATCTATAAACATAGCATACTTCCTGTCTCTGAATCTACTCTGCTCCCTTCTCTAGGACCTCTTCTTAATCTCTGGTAAATACAAGACACAGTGTCCTGATCATTGCCTCTTATCTTTGCTGCTGTAGTCTGTACATTTCACTTCTATCTTCTGTTCCTATGATGATTAAGTCTCCTTGTTGCCAACTGCTAATGACCACAGCAAAATGTCTTTGAAGTATTTGAAAATCTAGTCTATACAACTAGATGTTTTTTCTTGAAACAAGACTAGATGTTCAAGAAAAATGTAATCACATATTCTATCAATGATTACCAGTTATGTTGGCTATCTCATACTAAAATTCATTAAAAGCATGATGAACCTTACTGTGTCTTTCAATGATGAGCCGAAGGAACTGCCTGGTTAAAATAAATGCCCCGCAACACTCTTCTTTGTGGAGTTGGTGATGGAAGAGAAGTTTCCCTATAAATAGTATTTGTGGGTACAGAGATCTGGTTATATTTACCCTTTGGGTGTTCCTATGCCTTTGCACTTTACTATGTCTCTTCATGGCCCTCCATCAGGAATTCTCTGTCAAGTCACTAATGTCTACCTCAAACCAAAGCGGGAGGAAATCATTTCTTGGTCTTCCTTCCAGTAACAGGTGGTGAGTTACTTGTGCTGAACCCAGTTTCATAGATCTGCTTTAAGACTAAAAATAGATCAGTGATCTGAACTAATGTATGCATGCATGCAGCACATGCACACATGTAATCACACACTCACACACTCACCTCATGTATTCTAATCCCTGTTTCCATACTTAGGAAAGACTTAGCTGTCAAGTCTCTGAGATCTGACCCAATCTTTGCAGTTTGAAGCCCTGTTTCTATCAAAAACCATTCTCATCTCCTCCTAAGAGATACGTTCAGTCAGTCCTATGTCTTAAAGTTGCCAGTGCACTCTCTGGGGTGTCTCCCCCTTTCTTCCCGGCCATCTAAACCCACTTACTCTCTTAAACCTGTCTCAAGTTGGGTTTCTCTGCCTAGTCTCTCCTAGCCTTCCCATTTCTCTGGGCTGACTTGGGTGTCTCCCAGAAACAGCGGGGGAATGTGAAAGGGTAATAAATAGTGATACCTATTTAGAGTACTGGTCTTCCTGGGTAAGAACATCAGAAGGGAACAGAGGAGGAGAAATGGGAATTATCTCAGATGAGATCAACAGAGCAGGGAGTGCTGACAAAATGGGCATCCTTTCTCAACAGGTGAGAGTTGAATCATCTCATCTAGTGCCACATGGCACCATCTGCCACAGCACTCAGGCTCTCTATCCTTATCATGTCTTAGCTCCTAACTCTCTTAATCTATTTGCTATTTTTATTTTTCTAGTACATGTATATAAGGGCGTTTGTGTATGTTTAGATGCACATGTGTGTGCAAGCATACATATGCATGTACAATATGCATGAAGAAGCTGGAATATGACCACACCTGTTATTCCTCAGGGACAGTCTACTTTGATTTCAGAGACAGAGTCTCTTACTGGCCTGGAACTTGATTAGTAGGTGAGGGTGGCTGGTCAGCAAATCTCAAGGATCCCATCTGATCCAGTACCAGGAGTGCAGTGTTTGCCATCAGGCCTGGCTTTTTTGACATGAGTTCTGGGGGTCAAACTAGGGTTTTCATGCCTGTTCGGCAAGTGAGTCATCTTCCAAGGCCTACTTACACTTTCTAATAGTTTGTCATCTCCAAAGCAGCAAAAAAATAAATAACACAAAGAAAGTTCTGGGTTAAAAGAACAGAAAAGCAAACCAGTGATCTGAAAATGTCATCACTAATCTGAGTGCTGAGACCCAGAAACAGCAGACTGAGAGAGGTCTCCATGTTAGAGAGGGGGATAGGGGTCACCACTCATGAAAGTACCTAAAAAACCTCATAACTTTAGGATAATTTGAAGAAGAGAACAAAGTATGCACCTGCTAGTAGATTTTGAGACAGGGTCTTATCTAAACCACGTTGGACTTGAACACACTACTCAGCTATGAACTTGAGCTTCTGGTCCTCTCTATCTCCAAAGTGTTGGGACTACAGGCATCTACCACCATGGTTGATGATCTCCTGGGGATCAACCCTAGTGCATGCTGGGTAAGCACTGCACTGAGCTACACCCCCAGCCTGGACCTTTTCTCACCCTCTCCAATTCAGAAAGTGATAGCTCTAGATCATGCCTTGTATCCCAAGCACTGGATACAAAACCATTTTCTACACTCAGCTGTACCTTTCTCTCTGAAGATGCAAGGCTTGTTATCGTTGCTCCACACCATGCTCTCAACTTGGTTCAGGAGTTTGTCCACCTGGATTTTCTCCTCCTCCACAGTTGCCCGGTAGTTGAAAGTGGTGTACCTTTTCTCAAATTTTGAGATGAGATCCTGGAGACCACTATTTTTACTTATAAATTCATCTAGAGCCTGATCCTCCAAATCTTCTTTTCTGGTAAAGAGAATAATTGTAGACTTGGTGAATTTTTCTCCAAAAATATGTTTGACAGGGCTGAACATACTGTCATTGGTCTTTATCAAAGAGCTCAGTGGTATCACCAGTAGGAAGGCATGGGGACCTGGATAGGTGTACTCCTTGACATCAGATGTGTCAGGCTTCCATGATGAGATCTCTGGAGAATCAATGACCAGAACTTTCTTTCCATTCCATATCCTGCTATGGGCTTCAAAGTCCTTGGTGACCTTCTGCTCACTGAATTGAGTCTTAAATAACCGTTTCCCGAGAATGCTGTTTCCTGCTGCACTTTTTCCAACACCACGCTTCCCCATGAGGAGGATCCTCAGTTCTGGCATCTCTGTATCCTGGTCAGGTTTTACAATCTGAGGCTGTGTCTTTTCTGGACCTGTGAGACAAGAGAAATAGAGATCCAGTGTCTTCTCCTACAGTTGAAAACAGATATGACCTGCTCTGGAAAGCCTCATCCATCCATCTGATGGAACAGGACTCAGTCAGAGCCCAGCCACTCAGGTAGAAACCGAGGAAAAGGAGGAATGAACTAGAAGGAATATGAAAAGCCCAGAATTTTCCAGGAGAATAACTACGCTAAACTGAGCTTCCACTGGCCTTCAATCTTCAAAAGTAAGTCTTATAACATGAGATCATGGGCTAAGACAAGGGCTGTGACAATCTGATTATAAAATGCCTTTTAGCCTTGTGCTCACACAATAAAATACTCAGTTATTGATTTGGTTTGGTTTTATTTTTTAAACCTGTATGAAACTCAAAAGCATGTTGAGTGGAAGAAGCCAGACACAAAACTGACATTCTGTATGACTCCATTCTTGAAGTTCAGAACAAGACAAGTTAATATCCATTTATAGGAATCTGGAGAGAGGTTGTCTGTGGGAGGGAGCTCTGAAAATACTGTTCTTCAGAGGAGAGGATGTTATTTTTGTATTAACTTTCTAATTAACACAGAAAATAAATGTTTGACCATTTGTGTTTATTGTCACATTACTTACAGTATAATAATTAGCCCAGAAGCCATCAACAGTTACATGGAAAAAAAATGTAATACGGGGTCTAGGGAGACAGCTCAGTTGCTAAACAACATGCCTTATAAGAATAAGGATTCTAGTTCAATGTCCAGAACCCATGAAAAATTAAAAATCCAAACATGGTGCACACTTGGAATCCCAGCACTGTGGGGGCAGAGACAGATCTCCAGAGCACTTTGGCTGGGTAATCTTAACTGCAGGGTGAGTTCTAGGCCAGGACTAGATCTTGTCTCAATAAAAAAGTGCATGGTGCCTAAGGTGATATATAAGATTATCCTCTCTAGCTTGCATATTTACACGATACACAAACATGCTCACACTTACCTGTACATACTCATGCATACATATGCAAATTAGACATTGAACCACAAATGTGATACACACACACACACACACACACACACACACACACACACACATATATATATATATATACAGCTGTAAAAAAGAATAAAATATGACTGGATATAACTAGAAAAAAAATGAGTTCTTGCTAGTCCCTTTGGGCAAATTGTTCCCTTCCGACTCTCAGAGCACAGAAGGGTAGAATTTCCCAGGCTGCTGAGCAAGAGAAAGAACCCACCCAAACAGTCTCTGGTAACTTTACAGGTATAAAGCAGCTATAGAAGGTTCATGGTTAAGGAAAACTTGAGTCAAGCTTTGAATGCTACTCCCACACTCTTCCTCTTTGCCTTCACTTTTTGCACATAGAACAGAGCTCCGACCCTACTTTCCACACATGCTGCTTATTCAGATTTGCATGCAAATATGAATGCTTCTAAGAAAGAGCTCCTTCAAACTGTTCTCACAACCTCACAAGCCAAGTGCTATGCATTTTTCTTTACATAAAGAGTATTGTAATCCTAGTCAGAATGGCTATCAAGAATACGAATGACTACAAATGGGGAAAGGGGAGCCCTTATATACTGTTTGGGAGTAAAAAGTGATATAGATACCTTGGAATTTAATCTGGAGGTTTTTTTAAAAAAAAAAAAAAACAGAAATGAAGCTACTCTCTCTCAATCTACTCCTACTATATACCCAGCAGACTTTACACCACACTGCAGAGCTCATTTGTGGTTATTGCTGCTCTATTCACAATAGCTAAGAAATGGGGGAAATTTAACTATCCATCAGCTAATGAATTGATAATGAAAATGCAGTACATATATACAATGGAATATTATTCAGCTGCAAAAAAACCCCTGAAGTTTATAGGTAAATGGATTAAAAAAAAATGATACTGAAGTGTGTAACCCAGGCCCAGACAGACAAATGCCTCATGCTCTCTTGCGCATGTGTATCCAAGCTTGAACTTTGTGTTTCTGCTTATTTGATGTGGAGTTTCTGTGGAAGCAGGAATGGAAATGGGTAGGAGGGCAGGTTTCCTTGTGGAGGTAGGAGTGGTGGGACATAGAAAGAGGGAAAGTATTGTATGAATTATCCACTGGCAATTGGTTATATAAAAGGATTAATATTTATTAAAGAGTTTATATGAAACACTCACTGATACAAGATTGAACCTTAGGAGGGTTGAAATGTTTCACACAGTGGGGGCAATCTTTTCTCTGAGAATGTGGGAAGTGGGGGAGGGAAGGGGGCAGGAAGGGGAGGCAGCTGGTCTTCAAAGGGTCTGGCCACACCCTGTAAAGGGGTCCTCAAGACCTCAAAGCCATGCCTCTACGTCTTGCTCAATAGTGTCTGAACAGGCCACGTCTCCCCGCTGTCTAACTAAGAAAGTTTTAAACCTAAGTATAAGACTATATATAATAGAAAAATTACAAGGTGATGTCTAGAAGAGGAAAAGTCAAATAACATAAATAAGGTCAAACTATAACAAACAACAAACATAAAGTACATCTTAAATGTTTAAAATATTAGTAAGTGGCAATATATGAATTATTTTAAAGTTGTTCGTTTTGAATAGTATAAATCTAATATTTAAATGTTTTTAGCTAAGATATGAGATGGTAGAAACTTTATTTAGTTTTTAACTCTATCAAAACCTAAGAGGAAATATATTATCTGGAAGTTGAAAGCACAAACAAGCAACTTTTAACATTTGGGAGAAGACAGCGACAATCAGCTGCCTGGACAGTCACTCAGTTTTTTCGTAAAGTTGGAGCATTTATTTTATTATTTTTTTAATAGGCTTAGGATTTCTGACAGATTTTTTAGAAGTGGGGTATTCTGAGAAACTGTCTTATCTTGTCTTGGTAGGTTTTCACCGTTTTTATCTTGTTTGTCTGGAATGAACAGTATGCTTACTGACTGCAGTCCAGGCAAGGGCAGGTTTTTCCCCAATAGGCCACTATCTGCCAAGGAAGATAAAGTCTTTGTGGAGTGTCTTTGATACTCAACACCATCTCTGGAAAGGAATGGTGTTGTCAGGAGTGATCCTGTATCTCATAGCCTACTTTTGGGTAACAAAACATTAAGTGTTATATTTTTTGGTCTATGAAGTGTTTGGGGGCTGGAGAGATGGCTCAGCGGTTAAGAGCACCGTCTGCTCTTCCAGAGGACCCAGGTTCGATTCCCAGCACCCACATGGCAGCTAACAACTGTCTGTAGTTCCAGTTGCAGGCAAAACACCAAGGCAAATGAAGTGTTTGAAGA
The DNA here is from genome assembly GCA_004025045.1 of Sigmodon hispidus. Lineage (NCBI taxonomy): Eukaryota > Metazoa > Chordata > Mammalia > Rodentia > Cricetidae > Sigmodon > Sigmodon hispidus. The sequence goes on along the minus strand of PVIH01000568.1, from coordinate 183,696 downwards.
TTCTTGTCTATCTGTCACATTTTACTATATATCTGAGAAACTTAATACAACTAGTACATGGCAAACTTAAGCAACTATGATCTGCAATTTTTATCATTTTAAAGACTGAAGCTTATATTGTAAAAATAGACAATTTGTAAATGGGCATATAGTTTTTGAATAATAACTTCAAGTATGACAATCATGTAAACAAAGGTAAATGTATAGTATAAAATGATAATAGTATCTTAAATATATATCATAAAAATATTTAAGTGAAGGTATATTAGACACTGTAATAGAGATAGAATATATGTATTATAACTAGTATAATTAAACAGGTAGAAATTGCATAGTGGAAATAACAATATATTTAATATGCATTAATGTGAAAAATATTTTAAACAGAGGTAGAAGCATGTGTAAAATATGGCAATTACAAATTCAATTTTGTATCAATATATAAATTACCTTAGACATATAAAATAATTTCACATTTGTATCAATGTATAAAAATCTATACTAGTACAAATTGTCTATGGCTCATATTTGGCTAATATCTCTATAGATTTATTGTTATATTAGCCATGTATGGCTTTTTTGTCTTTTTGGTTTTATGTATTTAAGTTATTTTATATTTTGTTTTATATATGATATGGTTTTATGTTTAGAAATTAAAAATGTGTTTTTTAGAGGCTATTTTTGATGTCATGATTAAGGGGTTATGATCGAAATGTTTGTCTTTGTGTCAACTAAGCCTTGGATAAAAATATTATTTATTTGTATTTTTAATTTTGGCTTTTGTTTATTTATGGAAGTCTGTCAGAATATTTATTTTGTGGGATTTTTTTGGATATCTTGATTTTTTAACAGTTGTTTCATTATTTAATATTGTATACTTTTTTATGTTAGGCATTGACTTTTTTAATTGTTTTGAGGAAGTTGTTTTTTATTGTGACTGGATATGATTGAATTATTTTTTATGTTAGGACTTGTGTTTTGCGGACCTCTTGTGAGAGGCTCTAAGAGGCGTTTTTTGATGGTAAATTGTTGTTTTGTTTGTCTTTTGTAGATTTATATTTATTGGTTTAATTTTGGCCTTGGTAACATTTTTTGTATAATTTAGAAAGTAGGGACTTTTTGTTTGGGTTGTTCTTAGGAGAAATATTAGTTTTAGGAATTTTTTGTATATAAATTTTTTATATGGCTTGGTTTATTATGATTAAAGTACTTGATATTTTGATTTTTTATTTTAACATTGGAAATGGTTTGACTTATTTATTTTTTATCATAATTGGCAGACAGCATTGATTATGTACTGAATTTAATTTTTATGAGTTTTGATCTGATCTTTAATGGCATAAATTATTTTATGCTTTAAATTATCATAGTCAAAATTCAGAGAAAGAATTAGTTGTTCTTTAACTTTTGGATTTGATATTGCTTTATGTATTGTCTTGGTAAATTTTTGTAAAAAGTTAATATAAAGTTTTTTTAAGTTTAGTTGGACTTTAGTATATGGCTTAATATTTTGTCTTGGGTCTCGAATTTTTTAGGTATTTAAATCAGCAATATGACATAGTAGTAATGTATGTTTGTCAAAAGTAGCCTGAACTTTTACATTAGTAAATAAACTTTTATTAAAAATTTGATTTTGAGAGATGTTAAAAACTTTATGTTTTATTTTTTTATTTTTTTGCTGTTTAATGGCCTCAGCCTCTTTCTTTAAATAATTTTTTATTGTAACTGTTAGCTGTAATATAAGGTAGCCACTGTTAACTGTATTTAATCATTAGATGTTACTTGATATTTTGTTGACTATGAATTTAACATTTGTTTTATATGTGTAGAATGGATTTTGTAGAGTAAAATAGTTTTTTGATGTCTTTTATATTTTTTATATGTATAGGTTTTAAATTATATCTTATAAATCTTGGAGATTTATATGTTTGTTTTTTAATGGAAACTGGATAGATCATGTTTATAACCTTTATTTTTATAAGGTATTAGTGATGGTTGTCTTGAACTGTTTTGGATTGATTGTGCTTTAATATCTTTTTTAATTATAGTAACACAGTTTTTTATTGTTGAAATTTAGAAACTATTGATTTTTCTAGTGTCTGAAACTTTTGAATAATCTTTTTAATAATTTTATGGAATCAATAAGTTTTTATTTGTATTATTAACAAAGTTTTGTAGATCTATGTTTTTTGTAAGGACTTAATATTTGAGTCTAAGGAAAATTTATTTGAAAGTTTGTCATAACTAATTTTTAAAAAATTAACTTTATATGTCAATTTATTACTGGCAGATTTTATATTATCTTTTTAGAGAGCAATTTTTTACTTTTAGACTTTAAGTCTTTTATTAGACCAACTAACATTTTGTATTTAGTATAGGCATTAGACTATTTTTTAAGATATAAAATGTAGAATTAAGCCAAGAAATAATAGGATTGTGAGTGTGAAGCTCTCAAAAACATAATTATATAAGAAGTCTTTGATTATAGTAGTAAAAAAATGAATTCTGGGGAAGTTGCATTGTCTGTCACTTTTGAAGAAATTATTATTATTAAAATTATATATTATACATGAAAAATTATCTCAGTCTGGATGTAATGATGATATTTGGCCAGTAGATATTGTAGACATCACTATTAAAGTGATGACTATTAAAGTAAGTCAGAGTGTGCTGACTCAAGCTTTTAAGTTTGGCCTGTTATAAAGATAACTTAATGAAAAAAAAAACTTTCATAAAATTAGAAAAATTTACTATAAACATATTGAACAACATGCTGGTATGAGCCACTTGTCTTAGCAAATAGAACCTTGCTCAGCCATAGAAAGCCAAAGTGGGGAGGCTCAACAGTAGCAGGAATGCGCATGCCAAGACACCTCTTGTGGCCTATCAGCTATAAGCGGCCTACTCTGCCGGACAGAAAATATCTCTTTTTAAAAGCATCTGAAGATCAAATTTTAATCCATCTTGGAGCCTATAAGCTCTAAGACGAAAGCTACTCAGAATCATGTGAGTGGCCCTTGGTCTCTGATAGCATGGAGCTGAAACTGCATCCCACATTGGGATGCCAGATACTGTATAAATTATTTACTGACAATTAATTATATCAAAGTATTAATATTTATTAAAGAGTTTATATAAAACACTCATTGATACAAGACTGAACCTTAGGTCAATTCTTAGACAGTTAAACTTTCCACACGGCTGCGGCTTCAATATTCCCTTTCAGAACTCAAAAGAAAAAACAAGAAGGGGAAGCAACCAATCTTCAAAAAGGGCTGGCCATGCCCCGTATAAGAGCCCTCCAAACCTCAAAGCCACAGCGTCTATGTCTTACTCAATAGCACCTAAACTCACCACAGGCAAGTAGATAAGAGTAGAAAGGCTTAAGAAGGGAGAGGTTTGCTTATTGGGGAGATGAAGGTGGCAGTGGAAGGAGGATTAGCCAAAAACAGAGGGTCTAACTAAAAAAACCTTATGGAAACCTACTGTTTTATAAACTCTCCCCAAGAAAACACAAAGCCACAAAAGAGTATCTTATTATTCCATTTGTTATTTCTTGTCAAATGAGGGCTCCTTAAATACAGAGAGCCCAAGAAGTGCAGTGGATAGAAGCAGGTGCAGGCAGACAATAAGAACAACAATTAATAAATGGGATCTCCTGAAACAGAAGTTTCTGTAAGGCCAAGGATACAGTCAATAAGACAAAATGACAGCCTACAGAATGGGAAAAGATCTTCACCAACCCTACAACTAACAGAGGATTGATTTCTAAAATATATAGAGAACTCAAGAAACTAAAGCCTAAACCCTAAATAACCCGATTAAAAAAATGAGGTTCAGAACTAAAAAGGGAACTCTCAATAGAATTACAAATGGCTGAAAGGCACTTGAAAAATTGTTCAACATCTTTTTAGCCATCAGAGAAATGCAAATCAAAACAACTTTGAGATACCACCTTACACCTGTCAGAATGGCTAAGATTAAAAACACAGATGACAGCCTATGCTGGAGAGGATGTGGACTGAAGGGAACACTCCTCCATTGTTGTTGGGAGTGTAAACTGGTATAGCCACTATAGAATGCAGGATGGCGGTTCCTCAGAAAACTGGGAATTAATCTCCCCAAGGACCCAGCAATACCACTACTAGGCATATACCCAAAGGTCTCACATTCCCACTCCAAAGACATTATAGCTCAACTATGTTCATAGCAGCAGTGTTTCTAATAGCAAGAACCTGGAAACAACCTAGATGCTCTTAACTGAAGAATGGATTAACAAACTGTGGTACATCTACAAAAAAAAAAAAAAATGACATCTGCAGACAAATGGATGGATTTGGAGACTATCCTCCTGAGCAAGGTATCACAAGTCCAGAAAGATAAGCATGGGATGTACTCACTCATTAGTAGACTTTAGACAAAAAGCAAAAGAATCAAACCAAAACAAACAAACAAACAAAAAAGCAAAGAATACCCAAGCTGCAAATATAACCCCTGAAAAGCTTGGGATCAGAAGGAACACCTAACCCAGTCTAGAAATTAGGATGAGCAAATTGGACTTGCCTAGAGTAGATGCTGAGTTGATCCACCTTGGGACTTCTTGCCCTTTTCGGGGAGGGAATGGGGGGATGGGGAGGAAGGAAGCTGTAGGCAGACAAGGAGGGATTGGGAAGGGGTAGGGAGTGAGAACAAAGGGATACATAAAAAAAAGGATTTTATTTTCTAAAAATTAATTAATTAGAAAAATATTAAGTGGTATATTATGCAAACTTTCAAGCAAAGAAGAAGAAGAAATAGAAGAAGAAGAAATAGAAGAAGAAGAAGAAGAAGAAGAAGAAGAAGAAGAAGAAGAAGAAGGAGAAGAAGAAGAAGAAGAAGGAGAAGAAGAAGGTGGTGTAGGAAAGAAGAGAGCAGACCAAGGGAGACTGTCTCCTTTCTCAGCCCACATTAGTCACAGGGCAGATGCCAGTACTCCAAGACCATGCATGACCATACGTAGCATGTCAACAGTTCCAAAATATCCCTCTACTGACTGCAAGGACAACACTGGCTACTCTCTAACCTTACCATCCTGGGAATAAAAAATCCTAAAGTTGCTAGTTGTAGAATTACCCCACTGCTCACTAGCACCCAGTCCAAAGTGAATCTAACTTCCTCAGAATCACCTAATGCAAGTCCTGTGCTACTGACTGTTCCCCACAGTCCCCTGAGCTGATAAGCTTTCACTGTGTTTTATCAATCATCATTACCCACATGTTCCTGAGGGTTTGTACTATTGGTTCAATTTTTAATTGGGTTAATTTTTAATCCCAAGGCCTGTAAAATTGGTATGTTCCTTCATTTATGGTTCTTATAAAAAAGAATGCCTTCTATGGTCACTAGTGTGTCTGCCAAGTTATTATAAACTGTAAATATGCTACACATATAATTTTATGGACTTTGAGGACTGAAGTACATATATGTTATTTTCCAGCCCACAATGACAGCTTCAATTACTGTTATTATTACTACTCTTCACAAATGACTTTAGTATTATTATTATTTTGTGGTACTTCACAAGGAAAAGACCTTGTCTATAAGATTCACTGTGAGATTCTTACACAGGACTGACCCAGGAATAAGCCAAAAATGCATCCGTGACTTCGTAAGCCTTGTATATTCTCACTACAGGCTTTCTATTTACTATTGTTTACTGACCTGTGTTGCTGTGTAAGTTGCATCGTCTAATGTAACAAAGATGCTACCGCTGGTACCATTCATGAGGGGTACCAAAACTAGACTCATAACTAGGAAGAAGTGAGAAGCCTTGGAAAGTAAGGCTGGATTCATACATAGAACAGAGGAGGAGGCGAGAGCCCTGACTGCTGCTGTGCTGAGTGACACATCAGGGGTCTTCTGCGAACAGGTATGGACACCTACATAGACTGGGTCTCTGTGTACCTTTTGCTTCTGACTCATTAGTTTTTCACTTTACTTCCGCTGGACAATGCATTAAAAGAATGCAGATGGGTTCAGGTGATCAACTTACCACACTGATTATCTCCTTCTTCATATGTGGCTCTGTTCCCACAACCCTAAAAAAATAAAGGGGAAAATGACATTCACATGGCCAAAAAGACAATCTTCAGCACAATAACAAATGGAGATACAACTGGAGACAGAATATCTGCTGATTGGGAAATGGTCACAATCAGGTCATGGTCCTGGATTTCCTGTATGCATCTGCCCAGCTTTCTATCTTGCTGATGCTGATGCAGGTTCCCAGAGATGGAGGCATTTCCAGGACCCTTGCTGCTCCCAGGATGGTGATGGGACCTCTGATGTGAAGTTAAAGTGAGAATACCTCACCAGGTGTGGAAAATAAAACACATAATTAGCTTGAAAACAATGCCTTTCAGTCTTGCAGATGGACTATTCTCAGAAACTTCCTGGGCTCCATTTTACCCTTATCTCTTAAAGCTCATGCCAACCAGGAGAACGCATGCCAACCATGCCTCTGCCTCCCTACCTGTTCTCACCTAACACTTCTAATGCATTTGAATCTAGATAGATAGATTTTCCTTATTGTTTCAATGTAAATATGCTATGCATAAAATAAAATTAATAATCTTTCATAAGAAAAGGGACAGCTGTCAATGTTTACATACATCCTTCTATATTTCTTTGTGTTTATACAAACATGCACAACTATCCACACACATAGGATAGACTCACGGAGCTTCCTGCTTGGTGATCTGCTTGACATCCTAAACTTTACACCTGTGCAAGTTAATACAGATGGAGCTTCCTGACCTGTTTTAGTTGGTATGATCTTCCCTATATGGGAAGGGACATATATGGACATATGAAAATGATACAGCCATCTCTCAGTGGCAGGTTTTGCTATTTCAAAAGTTGTTGTGGAAAGAATCTTTGTCCAGGTTATCTTTATATATTTCTTCCCTTTGGATTTCTGGGATCCTTAACATTTACAAAAGATTTACTTGCCATTTTTATTTTACATGTGTGAGTGTTTTGCCTACATGTGTGTATGCAAAACACATGTGTACAATGAATGACTGTGGAAGTCAGGAAAGGTGACAGATCTGGAACTGACGTCACAAGTGGTTGTCAGCCCCTGTATGGGTGCTAGAAACTGAACTCAGGTCCTCTTCAAGAGTAGCAGATGCTCTTAACCACTGATCCATTTCCCCAGCCCCCTGAAATCCTTAATATTCATAATTCCTCTAACCCTCACAGATCTCAAGAACAACAGATAATAAATATTGAACATCTACTTATTAACAACTTTTCAAGCATCTCATTTAATCTCCACAGTAAATTCCAAGTACATCTTACAACATTTGTTTTATGGCAGTGTGGTTAACAGGCATTTCCTATACTCGTGGGCTTCGTAGGGAGGCAACTACTGTAAATATATCTACAGGAACCTTGAGCTGGTGGTAACTGATGTACAGGGTATTCTGAGGGTGGAGAAGTGAGGTGCCAAGCAGGGAAGAGAGAGTTGGAGACAAACGAAATGGAAGAAGTGAGCTGATGCTGAATGGAAACACAGAGCAGAGCTGGTACAGAGAGGGGGGCAAAGGCAGTGCCTGTACAGAAAGCAATACATGTGCTCTCGATACAGTGCCAGAGTGGACATGAGCATAGCCAGAGGGAGAGCCAGTGAGACCAGCCATGGGAAGCAGGACACAGCACCAGTGACCAAGCTGAGTCGGGAACTATGATTCATCTTAAGATCAGTGAGAAGCTGCTGAGCATTTTAAGCAAGGTTTTCTTGTGGGAAGCTCAGAGTCCCTTCTTGTTGCTGGCATCCCTGTACCATGTGCCACTCAGGGAAGAGACAGATTGTCCTAGTGCAAGGCACACATCAGCATAGGAGACAAGATGTCAAGAGCCCATCTCCTCATTTGTAGAACCTGGAGTTCATGCAAACACTTGGTGATGTGTGTGCCTGGCATTTAGTAGATGGTTGGTAAATGCTGACTCCTCTCTCATTCTTGTCCTACTTAGATTCATTCATTATCAGTCTGGTGGCATCTCTCTGAGCAGGTGGGTCCAGGACTCACCCTTGCCTTGTAGAATCTTCAGCAGTGACATACACCTGTTCACCCCGTGTGGTGAGGGTGAGGACCTGGAGTCTATCACTCAGTTGAGTGTCTGCACAAGAAGGCTGCATTTCTGTAACCGCCTCAGTTGCAAATACAGTTTCCACTCATGTTAAAGAATGAAATATAATTAACAGTTGGTAATTTATGTGACATGGTTCTAGGTTAAAATGGTACAGGAAAGAAAGACTGCTGCCCTGGGCCAGACAATGGTAGAAGGAGCAAAAGTAGGTGGAATCCAGAAGTGCTGATGTTATGAGACCTTCAGTGATTCCTTGGACATTGATGAACAAGACTTTATGGGGAGCAACACAACCATTAGCTGAATGAAGAGGAGAGTGGACCACTAAGAGATTTAGGGGTGGTGACAAGTCTGAGTAGGTCAAGGATGAGTCAGTTCTACAGAGTCAGGTGTGGCAGAGCAGAACTACGTCTCTGGAAATTGAGGACAACAGATGGTCCTCCAGGGCATAAGAGTGAAGGGTATTCTGGGGAGAATTTTAGGAAATGCAGGAAAGCCCAATGAGATTTGAGAATACTGACTTTAGAGGCAGAGACTGGAAGAAGTTGCCGAAGTCTTTGGAAGAGACAGGAGGAGAGGTGGGAAAAGCCAAGACTGGAGAAACCAAGTCAGAGGAAAGACTATGAAAGTGCAGTGTGTTCAATAACTCGAGGGGCCACAGGAGACAAGGATTTTGTTTCCCATTATCTTTCCAGTTAAGTTCAAAGTCCCCAGGCTAACACTCAAGCAGTTGATGCCTCATCCTGTTACTCTGGGTGAGTGGTTCTCAACCTTCCTAATGTTGTGACTCTTTAATACAGTTCCTCATGTTGTGGTGACCCCCAACCATAAAATTATTTCCGTCATGACTTCATAACTGTAATTTTGCTACTGTTATAAATTATAATGTAATATCGATATGTGACCCCTGTGAAAGGGTCATTCAACCAACAAACATGACCCACAGGTTGAGAAATGCTGTCCTAGAGCATATAAACCCATCTTCCTAAACAGAACATGTACTTAACACACGAGATCGCCCACTGACTTCAGGCTATCTTCCTCTCACCAGCTTACCTGAACTTCACTGCCCTCCATTTTCAAGGGCAGAAAATATGGCCGTGGGCTTTCCACCATCAGTTGCTTGATCACATCAAGGAGCTGGAACACCTGCTGCTCCCGCTGCTCCTTGTTGGCCTTGTTGTTGAAAGCACAGTATCTACCGCCCACATTTCCAAGCAACTCGTTAAGAGAGCGCTCACTTTCGATGTAGTCCTTCAGGGAGTCTTCACCCAGCTCATCTTCCCGAGTGAAGACCACAATCATGTGACTGTAGGCTTCAGGGCCAAACTCCCTTTCGATGCCCTCAATGGTCTCCCTATCCTCCTTGGTATAATGGCCAATGGGAGTGACCAGGAGCAGCACGTGGAGACCGTCAGCTGAGAGCTGTAAGCATTGTTTCAGGCTCTGCTGCCTGACCTCTGCACAGGCCAGTGAGGAGAAAAGATCTGGGGTGTCGATGACAATTACCTGCTTCTCTTCCAGGGACACACTCTCACTCTGGCACTGGGTGGTTACCATGTGATTACTGAACTTGGACTCGAACACAGCTTTACCCAGAATGCTGTTTCCCGTGCCGCTTTTGCCTGCACCATGTTTCCCTAACAGTAAGAGCCTCAGTGGGAATGTTCCCTGGCTCGGCTTGAAATTGTCCTCCTGGCTCCGACTGGTGCTGTTGAAACAAGAGCAGCATGTCAGTGCTCTACCCATGGCAAGTGGAGAGGGGACGGTAGGAAAACTATCTTCCTTGTTTCCTGAGAATTTAAACTACTGGGTTTCCTTGATCTTGGATTTTCTAGCCTCAGATATCTAATGGTACCAGTAAATAATGCACTAGACACTCCACAAGGCCATTTGGTAGGCAAACAACCAGCATCCCATCCATGCGGACATGGATGGAATACATGATCAGAAAGATGAGTGGGTTCTACAAAGCTGTAACCCCCAGTGCCCTTATACAGCTACATCACCTTCACTCTCAAGGCCAGAATCTGTGACCTCATGGGGTCAATCAGTTAAAAGGAGGCTTAGGGGGCTGGAGAGATGGCTCAGCGGTTAAGAGCACCATCTGCTCTTCCAGAGGACCCGGGTTCGATTCCCAGCACCCACATGGCAGCTAACAACTGTCTGTAGTTCCAGTTCCAGGCAAACACCAAGGCAAATAAATAAATAAATAATAAATAAATAAATAAAGTTTAAAAAAAAAAAAAAAGGAGGCTTGGGTTTGACAGGCAATTCTGTATAATATGTAGGGCAGTGTTGGAAGGAAAACTTTGAGCAGTGTACCTTATTCATTCACTAGAAGAAGAAACGGTCAGATGTGCAACTATTGCCAACATGCAGGCTCTGCCAACTATGTGGGAATTCAGTGCTAAGTTGGTCTGGGAGAGGTGTCTGGAAGGAGCTGAATGGAAAACAACTAGAACTTCTTCTGAACTGACTTCAGCAAAGGAAGATCTTGGTTATCAAGTTGGGATGATGCACTCTGTTGGTGCCTCTTCCCCCAGTCACCCAATCATCAACTCAGGCGCATAGTAGCCACAGTTTTATACATGGGCCTGGTAATATGGAAGCATACAGTGCCATCTCTCCATAGCCACGATTTGTAGCCAGATGTTTCTCTGTCCCAAATAATCACAAATTTAGTCCCAAATAATCACACAAAAAAATTTTATATTAATTACAAGCTGTTTGGCCTGTGACTCAGGCTTATAACTTTCTAACTCTTATGCTTTACATTAGCCCATTATTCCTATCTATGCTTAGCCACGTGGTTTTTGGTACCTTTTCTCAGTGTGTCATTCTCGTCTCTGTGTGAGGCTGAGGTCTCTTTTCTTCCTCTTCCCAGAATTCTCCTTGTCTGGTTACCCTGTCTTTACTTTCTGTGTGCCTAGCTTTTGTTCAATCAGCATTTTATTAAACTAATATTTACAGAGACAAATATTTACAATGTACAAGAGCATAGTCCCACAGCACATACAATACGATAAAAGGGTAGATTATAGAATCTATAAAAAAGATTACTTAGGGCTTTCTGTGCACACATGCCCTACTACACAGCTACAGCCTTTGTTGTTCCATGTTTAGAACCAGTGAGATGGTTAAGTGGGTAAAAACACCTGCTACCAAGCTTGATGACTGTGTTGACTACTGTTCACAAATTCTATTTAGTCTATAGTAAAACCCGAAGCCAGATATTAGGGAAAAGCTGAAATATCAGAGAGACAGGTGAATAAACCACTGCTACTTCTAAGCCAGCCAACTCCAATGGGGTAGATCCTGTCTCCATGAGTCCTCAGACTGACTGGACACACAGGCCAAAAAGCTAACTTCTGCTTTCTCCTGCTTTATATTTCTTTCCCCTGCCCAGCTATTTGACTTCCTGATTCAACTTTCCTGCTGCTATGATTAAAGGTGGGTGCCACCACAACCTGCCTTTGTTTGGCATTGAACTCACAGAGATCCATCCACAGGATCTTTGCCTCCCAAGTGCTAAGATTAAAGGCATGGATCACTACTCTCTGACCTCCACAGCTTTGCTCTGTCCTTTGATATTTCAGGCTATTTTTTATTGAATATACCACCACAGAGATTCATGGTTCAGGAATCCACAGGTAGAAACCAAATGAGAATAGCACCACTCGACATCAGCAAATGGTTGCTTCCACCTCCAAGACCTTATATTCTGATGGCAAAAAGGTCTTGGTTACAGAGAGAAGAATGTTTCCACCAGGACACAATCACCACCCTATACTGGCAGTTAAGACTGTACATAAATTCTCTCTCTCTCTCTGTCTTCCCAGGATACAGTCCAAGGATATTATAAGCTCAGCCATTGGGAAGAGCTTCTGTGATACAGGGATTCATCCCCTATCAAATGGCAAGTGGTCACAGAGAAAGGATGCCAGAGAGGCCCCCCAGAGCCCAGTAGGAGAAGAAACTTAATTCTAACCAGTAGGTCAGTCAATATAAGAAAGGGTTAACATGTGAGGGCCAGTTTGGATGAAGCTAGATTTCCTTCAACACTGGACTAACTCTATGAAATCAAATCTGACTGGGCAGGCTGTCTTTCATGGGCTAAACATTCCCCAAAGGTTTGATAGTATACACACACACACACACACACACACACACACACACACACACATACCTTGGTCCTTCTCCCTGGCTTATCTCGAAGCTTCTGTGTTCCAACTGGCTTCCTCCAGCTGCTCCTTGGTGGGATACAGTGGCCATCTCTAGCCTCAGGCCAGTAGAAATGAATCCTAAAGAGGGCCAGGAGCCACACAAGGTGAGTCAAAGATTTATCAGGTCACTAAGACCCCAATCTCCCTGGCAGGAGGATTTCCTGTTTTTCTGGGAAGAAAGAATTTTCTAGAAGCACGTATTACATCAGTGGAGTCTGAAAGGGAACTCAGAACAACCGGCACTGGATGAACATGGACACTTAGGGAGGGGCCGTTGTAAACACACAGGCACAGCTTCTCTGGAGATGTCACTGGGGAGACACCATGTGGCAGAGGGCTGTGAGCATACAGCTGTTCACACTGCTGCACACAGGAGACAGAAAGGCCAAGTGTGGGTCTTGTATTGGTGAACTTTTGCTGTGAACGTGACCCAAATCTAGAGTCACCTGAGAGGAGGGAACTTTAGCTAAATAATGTCTTATAGCAGAGTGGCCCATGTGTATGTATTTTGCTCGTGGAAGGATGGAACATGCTGCCAGGAGGCCATGTTTATTGGGGTCTGGATATCCAGGGAACGAATTGGGGAGGGGAGGAAGGAAAGAGAGAGAGAGAGAAGGGGGGAGGGAGTAAAATAAGAGAGGTCCCTGCCACGTGTTGCATCTCTTTAAAGGGTGACCTCGTAGATACACCTCAATAGACACACCCCGAGGCATGTGTGCATGCGTGCGTGCGTGTTCTGTGGGCGCAGAGGCATGGCTGCAACATGGTAATGCTGGAATTGCATGACCATGCCCAAGAGGTAAGCTAAGGCGATGTTTACACACTAACACCACAGTCATGTCTGAGAGGCATTTTCTTAACTGCCTTGATTTGATAGCAGAGGATGTGGTTTCAAGTAACTCCCAGAGCTCACGGTGTTCCAGCAATCCAATCTGGTCTATACTTCCTAAGCAAAAGGCACACTGAAGAGGACATGGTTTCTTTGTAAAGGAAACTGTGCTTGTGTTATAATGATCCTGAAGGACTGGGGGGTCGAGGGACATACAGGCTATACCTAGGTGAGAAAAAAACACCAAAAACCTTCCTATGCCCACCCACTTCCTTCATCTCCTTAATAAAGGAGACCCACTCTAAGAGTAGACCCTACCTCCCCTGGGCATCAGGTCAGTGCATAGAAACCATCTCATTAAAGTCATGAAGGAAAACTTCAGACAGCCTGTGCAGGACGGGCTGAACGCCAGTCAGTTCAGGCTGCTCCGGAACGGAGAAAGCCCTAGGTTGAGAGGAAGCGGAGATCTTGAACGAACTAGTAAGCTTTACTGAGTACTTAAAGTAAACGTAAATCTTCTCCTCCGTGATTTAGCAAGGTGGCAATGATCTTTCAACGGCAGTTGATCCATATTGTTTCTAGTTTGGCTCTAAAGAAGGATGAGGGTCTTCTGCCCTCTAGTGGCCATGTGTAGAAACACATGGAGCAAACTGGACCTGCAGGATCCCTGTGGACTCTGCTAGCTCTCAGCTGGGACAGGATGAAGAGGGCCTGTCAGCTGTACAGAGAGAAAGACAGGGTCATGCAGGGAGGATTCTACCATGACAATGAACTGTGTTAGACCAGAGGCTCAAGGCTTAGCAAGGAACCTGGGCACAGTGCCACACAGTTTTAATCTCAGAATTTGGGAAACAGGTAGGCAAGAGCTACATTGTGAGATGCTGTGTCCAAAAACAAACAACAAACAAATAATAATAATTAATAAGAATCTTCAAAATTGCACAGTCTCACAACAGGGAAGCCACCAAGCCTGACATGACAAAACTGCCCATAGGACGTGGGGTACAGTGGTGTGTCTGGTGAGCCCTGTGAGCATATGTGTTCTACACCCTGTGAAATGCAAAATGACCTCCACTCTGGAGCTTGTAGTGATTATGGGAGCAGCCAGGGGGTGATGGTGAATCTCTGGCTGGGGTAGCTTTCTAGTGCGATCCAAGGGCATCTGGTCTGTAATTCCAGGCCACCTTCACACATTAGGGTATGAGCTAAGAGGGTCCCATCTTTTCTATGTGGAAAACATTACTTCCTTTCTGCAGTTGATAGACACGAGCCAAAGCTATACTCAGTGAGGCCTGTAAACCAGGAGAAGGAGGCTTAATCTGCAATCTGGAAAGGTAAAACACTACCTTTCCTTCCCTCTGGGAGGTCTCTTGTATATGATACGTGGTGTGAAGACACCTCATCCAGGGAAAAGTTTCCAGAGCATGATGAAAATTCCCTTTTCTTTCCCTGCCTGGCCTCACTTGTTTTCTGAAGGGGCAGGGGCAGAGCATGGGGTTCCAACATATGCCTTCTAGTTTCCTTTCTGTTAGGCTCACTTATCCAAGGAACCTACCAGAAGTCAGGTACTCCTTCAAAATAGTGGGTCTTCCTTTCTCTCAGTGGATCTGTGGCCACTTTGGGCTTATGAGTATCTCCTCCAGGTTAGTTCAACCAGATGGGTTTAATGGCAGGCTGAGACCAGGCAGGGATGCTTTCTTCCTTTGGGGACACCCAAGGGCAAAAGGCACAACTTTTTTTCCCTCTAAGAACCATCCTTCAGGGTGAACACTGGCCTCTGGTAGCATCCACACTGCAACTGTGTCCTTTCATTTGCTTTGACACAGCCCTGGAAATGGTCTATGTTTGACCTCCAGGCCCTGACCTTAAAATACTATCAAGCCTCTTCCCTATCAAATAAGTCAGCTCCATTTCTAGATTTCTACCTCACTAACTAGTTCACTTATTTAAGTATAAATGACCAGCTTTACCTTGAACTCTCTGCCTTCATTCACCTGTTCTCGGTTTAGATTAAGCTTCGTGCTGTCAAGGTACAAGTTTTCTATCTTGATTCTACTAACTGTGCACTCTTATTGGATGCAGTCAACTTGTGTGTTCATAAAGATTCTCCTTAGAGTGTTCAATACTGTCCACCCCATGGGCTTGCTCATGTGTCATTTTGTGGGCAGGTGCAGTGTTTAGCCTGTATCTATGACTTGGGTTTTAATTATCTATGTACTTAGCATGGGGAAGCACACATGAATATGGGTGTCAGAAGGCAACTTGCAAGGTTTGGTTCTGTCCTGCTTGTGGATCCTGGGAACCGAACTCAAAACACCAGGGTTGGCAACAAATGCCTTTACCTGCTGAGCCATCTGACATCCACGACATAGATACTGATAATAAGCATATCAAATTAGGGCTGCTAAGATGTCAGAGTAGAGTAAATGTTAAATGATACAATTGCATAATAATTGTATCCTCGATCCTCAAAAAGAATTTGTTTCAAAGAGGCCCACAGATATACAAGAAGACATGGTAATCCTCAGTCATGCTGAGCTGCCTAGAGGAGGCTCCAGTTAGCCAAGCCAATTGGAAGAAGTTCAGAACACTTGAAAAGCAGTTTTGTTTGTCTGAAAGACTGTCCACAGCCTGATAAGATCCCTGAAGGCTGAACAGTGAGCTGCAGGTTCTCATTTGTCACCTGTGCTGGGCTGGGCTTTGGTGGTGCAGCTATCCCGGGTCACTTCTGCATCTATAAGTGACCCCTTATCCATATGTCTACAAACAACCCCAATATAACTCACTAGTCCATGAAGTTGGATTTAATGGCATCCTTGGTTTGGTTGTTAGTCATTTCCCTGCATGGGATGAGTAGCCTCCCAGGAATCTTGTCACATAACAGACAGTATTACAAAATGCTTCCTATTGGAGTCTCTGCTCACTCTCTGAGAAATAAGATAATATTTAAACCTATGGAATTCTGACTTCTCACAGGGCTGGTCTCTTGGTTTCAATCAATGCCATAAATAGTAACTGGTACATGGGTAAAGAATTATTCTGTTGGAAGGGAATTCAAAGAGATACTGTATTGTTTTTCAATTCTTCTATAATATAATTGTCCACTTACCTCCCTAGCTGGAATCTGAAAATAATAGATCAGGTCATTATCCTCAAACAAAAGATGTAATAATTTAGATACAGAGACTAACCCACTCTAGAATTATAGCTAGCCAGTCCATAAGAGATCATAGCTATGGAATCAAACAGCCAGAAGAAAACTAGAATTAAAGAATATAATATTTAGACTTTGAATCTCTGACCCCTGTCCAGAGCGTAGTCAGAGGTGAGCAGAGTCTGGCTCCTAGG
This sequence comes from Sigmodon hispidus, assembly GCA_004025045.1. Taxonomy (NCBI): domain Eukaryota; kingdom Metazoa; phylum Chordata; class Mammalia; order Rodentia; family Cricetidae; genus Sigmodon; species Sigmodon hispidus. Next base: position 167,163 of record PVIH01000568.1, on the reverse strand, counting down.
CTGCCCATCCGGAGAATTCCTCAGGGGGATTGGGGTCACACCTAAGGGTCTGATCTGAGGCTCTGTCACCAGACAGGCCCTAGGCTTTGGCTGTGAGGGGCCTCCTCTAGGGACTCCTACCTTGCCTGGCTGGGCCCCAACTCCAGGGTGAACTGTGTCATCAGACAAGGACTGAGGACTTTGAAACTTCAACCCCTGCCCAGAGTAGAGTCAGAGATTGAACAGACCCTTGCTCAGAGCAGACAGAAGACACAAAAGCCCTCTAGCCACAACTGACTAGGAGCTGACTAAGTGTGAACCACTGAAGCCATGGGCAGGCGCCAGTGCAAGAATACATATAACAATATAAAGAACAACAAGGCAACACTAGAAGAAACTGGTGGTTCCACAACTACAAGACCTGAACAGAGCAATGAAGAAGAAACAGAAGGAAACAACAGCAAGAACACCTCTATGAAGATTATTGAAACAACCTAGATGCCCCTCAACTGAAGAATGGATTAACAAACTGTTGTACATCTACACAATGGGGTACTACTCAGCAGTAAGAAAAAATGATATCCTAAAATTGGAGAATATCCTCCTGAGCGAGTTATCACAAACCCAGAAAGATAAGCAGGGGATGTACTCACTCATTAGCGGACTCTAAACAGAAAAGAAAAAAGCAAAGCATGCCCAAGCTGCAAACCACAACCATTGAACAGCTTGGGATCAGAAACACCTTGGACTGACTCCTTGGATCCCACTCCCCCTAGAGGAACACCTGACTCAGTCTTGAGGTTGTGGGGAAAAAACTGAATCTGCCAGGAGTGGAGGCCGAACTAAGCAATATTGGGACAGTGGGACCTTGGGACTGCCTGCCACCTGCCTGGAGGGATGGGGGGGCTGGGGAGTTGTGGAGAAGAGAGAATGACCTGATGTGGTGGGAGGGGGAACGGACCTTGAATAAGGATATACAAGGATAGAGAGTGTGACTTCTTTGTTTCTAATAATAAAAAAAGAAAAAAAAGAAAGAAAAATGAAAAAAAGAAAGAGGATATAAAAAATTCCCTTAAAGAAATAGAAGAAAATACAATCAAAAAAATTGGAAGAGATAAACAAATCCTTAAAGCAAAACCAAAAAAAAAAAAAAAAAAAAAAAACCCAGGTCAGATGGTTTCATTCAGAATTCTACCAGACATTCAAAGAAGAATTACTACCATTACTCCTCAAACTGTTTCACACAGTAGAAACTGAAGGAATATTGCCAAGCTCTTTTTATGAGGCCACAATCACCCTAATACCCAAGCCACTCAAAGACACAACGAAGAAAGAGAATTACAGATCAATTTCCTTCATGAATATTGATGTTAAAATTCTCAACAAAATTCTTGCAAACTGTATATAATAACATATAAAAAATATCATCCATCGTGATCAAGTAGGCTTCATTCCAGAAATGCAGGAATGATTCAACATATGAAAAACCATAAATGTCACCCATCATATAAAGAAACTCAAGGGAGTCTACTCAAGAGACACCCAATGAGGACAGTGACAAGTATACCAGCATCTGCCTGGGACATTCACAAGCAAGACATCAGTGGGAAGAAGGCTGTCCTCACACCACAGGCTTGTGGTAAAAAACCATATAACCAAAGGCAAGCTAAAGCAATAAAAGCACACAGACTCATTTCATTTCAGCTGTATGTGGTGCAAAAGCTGACAGAAATAAACTCACAGAAGCAGGGAATCCTGGCTTAATTACCCATTTAGACACAATGCTAGAACCTGGCTGGAGAACCAAGGGTTGTTTGTATCTGTTGGACCTGGTTTCTCCCAGAGTTTCCATGGCTCTCCAGTCGCTGTCAGAGATTCTTCTGTGGCTGCCTCAAGGAAGTAGGGACGGAGACAGTGAAAGTGGCCATCTGACAGCCACCCGCCATTTTCTCAAATGTTCAGATGCCATATTAAGGGGTAACATATCCAGGACCCCCAAAGTCAAGAGCTGTGGTATAAAGAGAAAAGCAAGCATGAGCCATGAAGCTACAGCTACCAAGGGAAGCACGTGATGGGAGCTGCAGGAAGCCATGGTCAGAGCCTCCCAACACCACAGCACAAACTGCAGTTCTCTTGTGATCGAAACATGGTGCAGCCTTGCACAGTCATGTAACCAGGGCCCACACTACACCTGGAGAAAGTTATAGGTGTGTTGACACTGTCACTTCACTTCTGCCTAGCAGTCAATTCCTTTCTCAACTCTCAGGGCATGCAGTGCACCTTTGTGTCATTGTCCCCAGGAGCCTTGCTTGCCAAGACTTCTGCAAAGGTGCTCTAGAATCCACATACTAATCATAGGGAACCCTGTCAGGCCTCTAGCATTTATCTGGGTGTCAGGTGAGGACTAACTCATCCCAGCTCCTTCCTATACCAGAGCTGCCCTCTCCGAGCTGTGCTTGGTTCGTAATGGGTATTATAAAGTGGAATAGTGATCACATGATGAGAAGCAGCTGTGAAATGCTGCTATGTCCAAGAGCAGCAGTGAGTGAGTATTCACTTAGGGCATTCCAGAAACAAAGTCTGCCACAAGGTGACTCTCCTCAGATGCTACTCAGAACTGCCAATGACTGAAGATTTCCTACCTCAAGGAAAAAAGACACCTTGCTATATAGTTCACCAAGCATCTTCTGCTGGGCAGAGACGATGTGGTGGGGAGTGGTGGCTGAGCCCTTGAAACATCTCAGAGACCAGAAGCGGACCACCATCTTGGGACCCCTGCTTCAGCTTCACAGTTGGACAGGAGAGACTCCTCACATTCCCAAGGGCCTTGGACACAGCCTATGACCAGCCCATGTGGGACTGTGCCCTCAGGCCAGTAGTCCAGGGCACATAGAGGAAAAATTCCCACAGTTGGCTCCTCTGCGCAGCTCTGGTCACAGATCAGAAACAGAGGTTCAAATTAGTAAAGACCTTGATCAAAGGCACATAGTTAGATGGGACCCCAGCTCATAGCTCTAAACTCTACTGGTTCCCAACTGGAAGGAACTTCAGTGCCTCCACTTGGGAACTACCCAGCCAGCATTTGGATTCCTTTGTCAATTGTCATCTACCACCCACAAACCCAGTGACAGTCCTTTACTGGAGGCCCACGAGTGACCAGCATTGCACAGAACAATCTGTCTTCTGTGGGAAAGAGGTTGGGTCTTAAGCTTCAAAGATCTTGTCCTCATTCCAGGAAGCAGAGCCTAAAACAGGGACTTTCCTTTGTTCGGAGGAGAATTCTTAGGAAGATTCCAGAGAAAGAAAGAGAGTGGCTGCAAGTGTGATGATATGTTACACATTTAATGAAACCTGGAATATCAAGAGACCAACACCCAGTCAAAAACTAGGCAGACATAGCTCAGGAATTTCTTGATCTTGGAGTACAAGGCCAAACAGCTGGGCTTCAATAGCACACACCTTTAATCCCAGCACAGGGAAAGCCTGGGAATGGTGACCTACACCCTTAATCCCATAACTCCAGAAACAGAACTTTCTGTGTTTCTGTGAGTTCCAGGCTGACTACCAAATAGAGTAGCTCCTGCCTTTAATCCTAACCTGGATGGGACACAGCTGTCAAGTAGGGTATTTAAGGTGGCTTAGGAAAAGAGCAGAGAAGAAAAGCAACCAGGAGCAAGGCTGAGGAAGCTGGAAGACAGCTGGGTGAGATTTGACTGTGGTGTTTCCTCTCTCTCTGGTATTTCAGCCTTTCCCTGATATCTGGCTCTGAGTCTCTTTCAGTACAATCTGAACTCGTGCTACATGTAAGCAGTACAGGGCAGAGTCAGGATGGTCTAGCTTTGTCTCCCCAGGAAATCCCCATTCTATTCAGCCCTCTCAAAAACTCTGAGCGTAAGCAACAACACAGTCCCTTGTCTCTCCTAGTCAGCAGCTTCCAGTTAGCAGCTGGGGCAGGTCTGAGGCGATGTCCAGGCTGGGCAGCTGTAAGCCTAGTGTCTACATTAATGCTCACTAGCTGCTGTAACCAAATCCCTTACAATAAGTGGTTTAGAGGAAGGTTTGTTCTGGGTTATAGTTCAGAGGAATCATTCCCTCATGGCGGGGGTGAAATGGCAGCAGTGGGAAGCAGCATGGGAGGGCAGGAGCAGGAGACAGCTGGTCACATGGCATCTCTGTCAAGAGGCAGGGAGAGATGAATGCTGCTGTTCAGCCTACCTTCTTCTCTTGATCCAGGCCACGGAAAATACCACCCACAGCTAAGTGAGACTTCTCATCTCAATTAACCTAATCTAGATCACCTTTCACAGGCATGGCCAGAGGCTTCTCCTAGGTGAGCCTAGGTCTAGCATGAGCTGTAAAAGGGACTAGGGATACCATGAGCACACACAGAGGCATTCTTTCAGTTGAGACAAGAACTGTGAGGCTCTGGTATGTCTGAAGGCAGCAACTGAGGCAGGGAATATAGACAAGGGGTAGAGTCTGCTCCAGGAAAGATACCTGATTTTTGGTCCAGGACTTATTTCTTAGCCTTTCACTCTCTGTTGTGTCCTGTATCTCAGCTCATTTCCATAAAGCTTAACTGTTCAAGCCAGATGAAGATGGGCCCTGCTGATAAAGCCAGTCCTAAGGACCAGGTGGTGGTATTAGTACTGGCAGATGGACCCCATGAAGGTACTGAACCCCCTCTTGACTCTACATCCCTCAAGCTTGCCCAAGAAGAAAAAAAATCTCTATCTCCTCCTCCCCACCCAAAGGGAAGAGGGCCCATGGAATGCCTGAGTCAGAAGGTCTTCCTCAGAGATTGGAAGGGCACAGTCACCCAGGGTGGATGGCATCTTTTTAATATGAAGCTTTTGATCAGAGTCTGGGGTTTCTAAGCAGAGTTATTGGCTTCACATAACAAGCTCCTAGGAGGCAATGATGCCTAGAGAGGACACACTCCTGAGTGTAAACACACAGGAACACACACATTGCTCACCCTCTGGGATTTCTGCACCATCCACTCCCCTCTGGTTTTCTTCCCCTTTTCTCACACTGTGAATGACAGGTACCTCTGGGAGAATTGAGATCCAGCTATTTGTAATGTCTTCCCCCCGGCCATAGTTCAGGCTGAGGCGGGCCTGCAGCCCTGTCTGCAGTTCAGAGTGAGGAACTGAACTGCACCAGCAGAGGCTGGGTCACGGTTGCCTCTCCTGCTGTGGGAGCTGCAGAGGCAGAATAAGAGAAAGGCCAACCTGCTGTCACTGGTGTTATCCTCAGTTTAGGCAATGTGAATAGAACACAAACAGCCCTGAACCCCCCACCCCCGCCACCGCCGCCCCATCTTTCATCCTAGAAACAGGCTTCAAAGGCCTAGGCCTGGAGTGACTTCCCATTCATGACCCTTCTTGGCTAATGGCAGAATTGAGAGTACTCCTCAGCCAAGGTTGGGCCCAGACCCTACATACTATTGAGAGCTGGTGGAGGCCCGTCCGACATCAAGGTGTTGTCTGTGACAGGCTCTATCCTAGGCCAAGAGCATGGGTGAGGACATGCACTGAATTTGCACCAATTTTATATCTGACTTGTTTGTTCTCACCTTAGTTCTATGAAGTCAAAGAGCAGGCTATATTAGGACTATAGTCAGAAGAGTTGTGACTGGCCCAATGGCCCACCCTGGAATCCAGTCTCCTGACTCAAATCTTCATGGTGGCCCAGCATTCCCATGGGAGCCAGTGGCAATCACCTCAAGGGCTCTGAGCAGGTGTTGTCTCACTGCAGGCTGAGAATGACTGGAAGATGCTGGACACTGTCACTCAGACCCCAATAGTAGTCACTACCTGGACAGGGAGGCCTGCACTAACTGCTGTAGATGGTGATCTGTTTCCTAGTCTTGGGCTACTATTACACTTTGAACACAAGTCCTTGTTACCTTGAAGGACACTTCCCCACAAGTGATGATGGCTAAGATACAGGCTGAGATAGAAGCCGCTACCCTCTTCCTGACTATGTCTTCCAAAGAACGCTTCACATACCAACTGTTGAAGAGAACATTTATTTGAGACAGCTCTAACAGATGTCAGGGACCTCCAGGAAAATTCAATTGGAACATCCATTCAAATGTACTCCTGTGAAGCCATAGTGAGTGTTGAGTGGGTATCCCTTCTGCTTCTATAAGTATGCAGTGACCTGAGGCCTCGAGCATTCATTATTGATACAAGGAGCCAGCCCACAGCCCAACCCAATGCACACCTAGCTAACTCATGTGTACTCTCCCCTTGCCCGGCTCCCACCACCACCCCTCAGCCTCCAACATTTATTCCAACAGTCAGCTAACAAGTGTTTTCCTGAGAGTAAAGAGCCCAGCCCTGTGCTAGACTCCCTTGGGGTTGAAGAAGAAATGCCCTAAAGAAGCTCACAATCTAGTTGGGAACACAGGTATACATACACATACACAGACGTGAGCACAAGACTAAAGGGCACATAGAACCCAAGGGAGACACCTTGTGTTAACGGGAGTACTGTTCAGAAGGCCCATAGGCCAGGTGGACTGGGAGGCTCAGCCTTGGTGAATAAGGAGAGTTTTGAGGGTGGGAAAACAGAACGTTTCAGGGCTGGAGAGATGACTCAGAGGTTAAGAGCACTGACTGCTCTTCCAGAGGTCCTGAGTTCAATTCCCAGCACCCACATGGTGGCTCATAACCATCTATGATAACATCTGGTGCCCTCTTCTGTCTACTGTATACATAATAAATAAATATATTTTTAAAAAAAGAATAGTATTTCAAAGCAGTACAGGAGGGCATGGCACAGTTACAAGAGGGAAGAGACAAGCTGGATAATTAGCTGAGGGGCATGGTGAGGGTTCCTCTAAATTAGCCAAGGACAAGAGCTGCTTGAAGCTCCTGGGATTTGGGGAGAGTCTCCCCTTTGTCAAGTCTCTTTGAGTACTCAGTGACCTCAGAATAAGGCATAGAGGTTCAGTAAGAACCTGTAACCCAAACTTCCTGGGGTATACAGGCAGTAAGACCCCAGGAATCCACAGATCTCTACCAAGTCCTAGTAGGAAAGGGAGAGGTCCCCTTTCCTAATGAGTGGTTCATTCTGGGGAAGAAGATAAACACCTGTGGCCTCCAAACTGCCATGCTCACCTGTGAAGACAGGAGTCCTTGACCAGCAGTGGCCTGTGACCCACATTGCATACCTGTACCCCTGCTTACTTAGGAGACATACATAACTCCCGCACTGGCTTCTGCCTTTGCCTAGACCCACGGGCACATGTGCAGGGTTCTGATGTCTATCTAGGCACCATCTCTTCAGTAGTCCAGCCTCCCCTTGAGACTCCACAGTGAAATCAGAGCCAAGTCCATGCAGAGGCTCCATTGTAAAATCCCCCAGCCTGTCAGATTAAAAAAAGGGAAAAGTAAAGCAGATTGAGCAATGCTGCAGGAGGGAGACAAGTCAGGTCCTACAAATCAGGCATATTGTTAGATTTGGAGAAGGGCCAGGTGGACTCAGACTTCTTTATTCCCAAAGGAGAAGAGATCAGGAGGACAGAAACACATTTGCATGAAGTAAAGGAATGCCCAATGAAATCCCTTGGACTGAGATCTTTAGTCTGGAGTCCTGAGGCTCCTAAAATTGTTCAGTATTTTGAAAGCTACATGAGTATGTGACTTCTTCAAGGCCCACAGGCTCCATCAGAATTTAAAGGGCCACATGTCCCTGAAGTCTTAACCTTTCCAGTTGAGAAAGGGCATGAAAGCATTGGGTGCTGCTCAGATCTTGAGTGAAGCTTTGTCTCTCAGGCCAGGTCAGGTCTGCCATCAACTTGCTGCAATAACCAGACCAGTCGCTTCTTGTCTATGCCCTTCAACCAAGTGCTGGCCCAGGCTGGAAGAGAGAAACGAGCTCTCCACACGGGTACTGTCTGTCTCCACATCTGAGATGAGGTCAGGAAGCCAAAAGGAGGCTTGCCCAGCTGGGACTCAAGTCAGACCTGGGGAGTTCTCTCACCAAAGGCATAGAACCAGCCTCTAATCCCCTGCTCTACCCAACACAGGGCACCTCCTGAGGTAGGTCTTCTGAGGAGCCATGTCTTCATGCTAGGATGCCAAGACCCCTGGGACTCCACCCTTAATCTCCATGCCCAGATATGCCCTGCATGTCCTGAACCACGAGGTCCTGTCCACTTTGTATCTGTTCACAGAAACAAAGAGATCATGGTCAGAATGTTGTAGTAACATGGCCCTGCCGATACACCCATCTGGACTACATGAACAGGTTCACATGACTCACTCTGAATCTATATGGGATGTCAAGAGAACCCTCTTGCTACACATTCCCCAAACAAAAACTGCCAAGATTATTGTCCTATTTATACATGAGCTACTTGGATTCTGAGAACCTGAGTGACTGACCAGTTCCTGATATCCCAGGACCTTGGTTTTTTTGTTGTTGTTTTTTGTTTGTTTGTTTTTTCCTACCACCAAATCCTACTCCACATTGCAATAACCACCAAGGACCTCAAGGCTGAGGCAATGATTCCAGAGGAGCCACACAGCAATGAGGAAGGACAGAGAAGGGAGTGGGCAGGTCTCCATCACCAAGCACAGGCCTGGCAGGAACAGGGGGCCCTCTCAGAGCCCCAAGCACCCTAACTCCATGGCCCCAACACTGTCACACCCAGTGATGCCCTGCCCACATCCCCAAGTTCTCCCTGCTGCATTTTCAATAACTCATCAACGGAGCTGAAAGATTTTCAGGTCCAAAATCCAAAACAAAGCCCAGACTTGACCCACTGTAGCACTAATTATTAACTGTGATGTGGAAGAAGCTTGGAAAATCTTAGGATTTCCTTTTTTGACAAATGGCAGAAAAGGCCAGATCCTCAGAGTGACTACTTGCAAACAGGGCTTCTGGAAGTAATTCCTGGCCTCATTCTTAACAGGTGGCCTTAATCAGTAGACCTTAGCTGAGTCTCGATTCTTTTTGCCTGAATGAGCTTCTCTGCTTGAATGAATAAGGCTCTCTGCTCTTCCATCTCTTCACCCAGGCCTTGGTTCTTACCCTAAATCACAGGTCTGAGCTCACTACACTCATTACAAATGCCTGGTGTCTCTTCCCCTGAACACAAAGTCCTTTGTGAACAAAGCCCAGCCCTTGCAATCTTGAAGTCATCTTTCTGCACACCTGCCTTTCCTACAGCAATTCTCTGTCTCTAGTGCAAGACATTCAAACCCTCTTAAGTGAAGCTAGTCATTTTCCTGACCCAGGGCCCACATTTCTGTGCAGACACCTTAACACACTGTCACAGGCATGAGTTCGGGCTTCCAAGGCCTGGGCCTGGGGTTCTTCCAAGACAGGAGCAGAGCACAATCCAAAACTAAATAGTAAAACTGGAAAAAATGACTTTAACCCACCACTAACAGCCCAGCCTCCCAACACCCCAGGGAAAAGGAAAAGTCTCTCATCTTCATCCCTAACTTATACATAAGCAAACCGAGACATGGAGGTAAATGCCTTCTCAAGGCCACCAGACAGGGGGTGCGGGAGACTGAGCCTTTGGGGACTGAGCTTAGGCCCAGGGACTGTGAAAATGGCCTTCTCCAAGTTGCTTTCAAGTCTGACATGCTGGGAATGAGGCAGGTAAACAAGAGTCCTGGAGACCAAGACCAACACAGACCTGAGCACCCAGTCCTGATCTGGAGAGCCAACACTGCACATCCACTCCTCATTCCCAGCACCTCCACACCCCAGGGACTCTGGCCAAACCTGCTCTAAGCCACAGGAGACTGAGGAGGCAAACCAACCCAGGTGCCCATAGCAGATGCATGCAGCCAGCCAAAGGATCCAGGAGGAAGGAAGGAACAGAGCCCTTTCAACACCCCAAGCTGGCCCTGCCCCTCCCCATGAGCCCATCCAGAGAGGGGGAAACTCAGCACCCTTGGATGTGACTCCTGGACTGGAAGCAGCTGATGGTGGCGGGTCTCCCACGGGTCATAGCACGCGGCCTAAATGGGCTACCTGGCTCTCAGGCCTATGGCCATGGCTGCGCTGATGGGTCTTGAGTGAGCCCTCACGAGCGAAGCTCTTGCCACAGCGGGGACAGAAATAGGGTCGCCGCTCTCCGAAGACACCGGGACGGCGCGGGTGCGGCGTGGGCATGCGCGCGTGGGTTCGTTGGTGGTTGAGCAGGAAACGCGGCTCGCGGAAGCAGCGGCCGCACTGTGCACACTGGTGCGGTTTCTCGCCGCTGTGGATGCGCTGGTGCGTGAGCAGGTTCTGCTTGAGGCTGAAGCAGCGGCCGCATTCGGAGCAAGGGAAGGGTCGCTCGCCTGTGTGTGTGCGCTGATGCACCTCCAGGTTGTGTTTGACGCTGAAAGCCTTGCCGCACTCTGGACACACGAAGGCAGCGGTGCGACCCGCCCCCACGTGCGCCTTTTGGTGCCGCACCAGGCTGGGCTGCTGGGAGAAGGTCTGGCCGCACAGTGGGCAGCGGTGGGACTGTTCTTCAGCTGGGTGGTGGATAACCAGGCCTTGATCGTCCCCCAGCCCCTCCTCCCCGTCCCCCGTAGGAGACCCTCCTCTGGAGGACACCAGCTCTGTCATGGGCACTTCCAGATGCAATCACCAGCCCCTGGAGAAGCAGAAGCGAAGAGAGGGATCAAGGAAGACCCCAGGATCAGCCTTTTGAAACACTCACTTCCAACAACCCTCAGCATTTGCCCATCTACAGCTTTGATTTAATGCATCACAGCCTGTGCTCCTGGGCTCTTCTCAAGAGTCATTACCTCCTAGAAAACTTCCTTAGCCTCTCCAGCATCCCTTTGCAATCTCTCTGCCCAGCCTTGTGCCTTCATCATCACCCTGGAATAGGGTGGTCATGCTACCTCTGACTCCAACCCAGCATCTCAAGAATAGAGCTATCTTCTGTTAAAAGACACATGGAGCCCTTTGCCTGCAACACACAAGGCATGGGCTAAATACTGTTGGGGAATTCTCAGGAGCAGCTTCTCCATTCAGATGCCCAAGGATAGGTGCTGAGCTAAAGTCTACAAGAAGGAAGATCATCAGGGGCTTAAAGCAGGAAGCAAAACAAGCCCCTGTAAACTTACATGTGACTTCCCTGGGTTAAACATTAAAGGCAGCCCCTCCGTCTAAAAAGATAATCACACACTTGAAAAGTTGCAGGCCACTGAAGCAAAGCAAGAGTTCCCAATGAGTCAGGTCTGGTCCAAAGGCTGATCACCACACTCAGTGCTCAACGAACATCCCCAGCACTGGGCTCCCTGCAGGCCTGTTTTAAAGATTGTCTTTCCAGGCCACTCACTGTGTCTTTCTGAAATAGTTTCCCATTGCCCTCCCAACATCCTTGAATGAGGGGCAGAGCAGTGTTGCCGAGCCCAGGTTTGTAAATGGAACAACTGAAGCTGTGTGAAACCAATATACTTGTCCAAGGTCACACAGCAAGGTGAGTCAGGACTAGGACCTAAGTCTCCTGACGCACTGATGAAAATGTTTGGATATATTAGCTGCCCAGCAACTAAACACCCGTATACACACACACACACACACACACACACACACACACACACACACACACCTACAACACCTCAGCCACCACAAACCCATCCACTCTCCTACAGGGCACCCGTGTCTTACCACCACTGCCATGCCTTGAAGGGTACTGGGACCCACTTTACTCACCCCCTCCATCAGAGAAGCTTGTTCAGGGTTCCCCTCAAACCTCCCTGCAGGTCTTCCCCACACTTATAGCCTCTGTCAATCTACCTGCAGAGTGGGGTCTCAACAACACCCTCTGTCTTCCCCCTACCTTTAGGCCAGTGTTGTGCTGGCACTCACCCCGAAAAAAGGTACTAGGACCAATTTCCATGCCTCCACCCATCATCCCTCCCCAGACAGCTGTTTTGCAAAGACAGAGCATCAAAGTCTCCTTGGCCAGTCTGAACCTGGGTAACCTCCCCACTTTCCCTGCTAGACCTCTGACGGGGTCCAGAGAGTTCAAAGCCACAGCCTTGCCTCCCTCCTCCAAGTTCCTTATCAGGTGTCACACTCACAGCCCAACCTGTTCCACTTCTGCAGTCTGCAGCAGCTTTTTCCTCTGTCTGGGCGGCCCAAGGAAAACACGGTTAAGTCTCCCGCAGCGCTGTGCCCCTTCTTCCCTGCCCCCATGAAGCCGAAAAGCCTCCCGCAGTCAGTTAACAGCTCACCCTACCCGGCATGACTCCCTCTCACAGCCTTGCCAATTCCAAGAGGTCCCAGCAACCCAGGAAAAACGTAATTAGCTGTATATCAACCCCACCCCTAGGAATATACATAGGCTGTCGTCACTCAGCTGCCACAGCCCGCCCTGCTGAACTGCCAGCCCTAGCTCCTGGAGGAATGCATGCAATCCACCCACCCCGGTGCCCGCAGCGACCCCCACGGGATCGCGTGACCCCGAGTAAACAAGTAATTAAGTCTTGGCACTGCCACTCCCAGAATGGGCTGCATGGCTCCGGGCAAATACAGTAGCAGGCCGGCAGTGACCTGCCCGCAAGGGTCCTGCACTGGCCTCGATAGATACGGGTAACCTCCCTCCTAGTCTCGGGCCCTAGCCAGGGGGGACTCACGTGGCGCCACCTCTGGAACCCTAGTCTCTGCTGCAGCACCGCAGTCGTCGGCGTCCCCGCAGCCGCACAGCAGCCCCGTGAGGCTGGGAGGTCTAACTCGACAACAATCTGGCTGGCGGAGGTGAAAAAGGAGGCAACCAGCGTTGCGCCTGCCCGGGAAAGAAAAAGCTCCCGATTCTGGGGCCAGCATTACCAGCAGGAGGGGTTACCCGAGTGGCCCGACACCCCCATCCCCCACCCCCTAGGCATACCCCTTTCGGAGGAGTACGATCTTGCTCTTCCTCATCGCTAGGCAGAAGAAGCCCCAGTTCATGGGAAGCAGGCTGAGTCTCTGGGAGCAGCAATCCATTCCCAAGGAGGAAGGGAGGGACTCAGAGGGCCCATTGCTGGAAAGTCTCTCGGAGTCATCAGAGCTGAGTCTATTGTGATCAAGGCAAGGCTATGCGGTAAAAGCTCTACTTTTAACCCCCAAAGAAGCCAGACATGTTGCACGCCCGTAATCCCAGCACTAGAGGCAGAGGCAATGTGAATCTCTGCAGTTCGAGGCCAGCTTTGTCTACCAGTCCATGCTATACAGTGAAGCTCTGTCTCAAATAAATGAATGAATGAATGCACCGGGAGAAACAGCAAGTTTGTGAGGTAGCACTAAATTTCAGTTTCCCACTGCCACTTGCCTCTTCATACCCTTGGCTTTTTAAAAAAGATTTTAATTATTTGTTTGTTTGTTTGTTTATATATTTATTATGTACACAGTGTTCTGCCTGCCCACCAGAAGAGGGCACCAGATCTCATTCTAAACGGTCGTGAACGACCATGTGGGTGCTGGATTTCACCTCTGGAAGAGCAGCCAGTGCTCTTAACGTCTGGGCCATCTCACTGTTTCTCTTGTATTATCTCACGGGAACTTCCAATAACAATACTTTATCATCCTGTCTTATAGATGGGGGAAAGCTTTGAAAACAAAGCACAAGGAAGCTTCCTCCAGCACACACAACTTTAAAAGGAGCAAAGATTACCTAAGAAAGGGCCTTGGAGTTCACAAGTGATTAAAAAACCAGGCCTGAGAGGAAAGTGATTTCAAGGTTAAAGTCACTAGAGAAATAAATGATAGACTTTCTCTGTGGCCCCTCAGTGGCTGCCAGACAGAGAGAGCAGGCCTCCCAGGTAGAGTTTTTCCCACCAGATTTGAGGAATGGCTGTTGGGTAGGAAAACTGTGCATCATAGGTTTTGGGAAACACAGACACTGTGAAGGTCCTCTCTGCTTCATCTCTGCAAGTGCTCAGTGTGCTTGCAGAATTCTCCCAGGGGGTTGTGAGATACTAAAATACTCTCTTTTGGGGGAACACTAGAACTGGAAGCTGTGCTTACCATTGAGTTTCCTTAGGAGCAGTGTATCAGCAAGCCCCACCTGACTCATTCTGGAGGACCCACCTCCCCATAGCTAGGCCCTCCCCGATTCCTGTGGTCAGTGATGTAGGCTAAACAATGACATTGACATTTGACATGAAGGAAAGGAGATTGGTAGCTGGACTTGTCCACCAAGTCATGTTCTACCTTGATGGCAGGGCCAGGCCTCTGCCAGTCTAATGTCTGCTGTCACAGCTATTGGCTTCTCTAAGGACAGCACAGCACTGCCAACCCCAGTTCTCATCCTCTTCCTTTGTAAAGTGGGTCAGAGAATATCCCAGAGGAGGCATCAGATCAAAGACAAGGATGTTCTTATCCTGGTGGCTTACACTGTGGGGTACTCTGCAGCATTGCAGAGATTAAAGGGGTACATGGGAGCCACTCCATAAGACAAGAAACAACATCCCAAGGCTTTCTATCTTGTTCTCCCAGTAAGAGAGTGCAAGCCTGTAGTGGCCCCGTGGCCAAGTATGCAAAAGGCTGCATCAACTGGGTGGGGCTGGATTCTGGACCCATTCTTGTCTTCTGTGAAGTAGGCTAAGACAGATAAACTAAGGTACAGGGAGAACTGCTGGCCTTTGGTAAACAGCAAAAGCATCAAGCTGGACAGCAAAAGGGTCAGGCTCTTTGGGAGGGTTTGTATGTATTTCTCAGGCTCATCAGTCATTCTGCCATGCGAAGCTGATGACTGGGATACAGAGCCCCCTCCCCCAAGGGCAGCTGCCCAGCAGGATCACTAGTCTGGAGAGAGAACAGATCCTTGCTGGGGTGGGGGTGGCAGCTTGGTGGAAAAGCTGACAGTGGAGGGTAGTTCTGAAATATTCTAACATGGTTTGAGTTTCATAAATATCTCTGACTTTTTAGGTAGGAGGAGGATTGGAGCCCCAAATAGTATGTCACCATTCATCCAGGATGAGACAAAGATAGTGAAAGAGGAAAATTAGAAGTATCTTAGGTTGTCCCTTTGGGAAAGGGGGATCTGCTGAGTCTCTATGGAGTGTCCTAGGTCATTTCTATGCAACAGCACTGTCCGTGATGATGACTTTCCGTGTGTCGCCCAATGTCATAGTCATGGGCCACATTTGACTTTTAAACACTTACACCTAGAAGGGGATGTAGCTCATTGATTAAGTGTTAGTGCTTACCTAGCATGTTCAAAGCAATGTCACCAGGACCCAATAGATCTGGCCACTACGGTGCACATCTGTTAATCTCTTCACTTGGGAGGTGGAGGCAGGAGTGTCAGAGGCTCCAAATCATCCTTGTCTATGTGGGAAGTTTGAGGCTAGCTTGGGCTACATGAGACCCTTCTCAAAAACAAATATCTATACATGTAGAACTCATTCCTGAATTTTACCTTGAATTTTATAAAAACAGCAACATGGGATGAGAGTGCTCCCTAGTAATAATGATGCTTCTGTAGGCAAAAAGCTAGAAGCCTTGCCTTCTCCCACTCTTCCTTACTCATGGCCCAAATCTAGAGAAAGACTGTTTTTTGCTGTTGTTAGTGAAGGTTGGAGACATAGCTCTAGGGTTGAAGCTCTGGGGCCTTGGTGGGCACAGGCAGGCACCAGCACATGCTCTGGGACTGTGATTCTAAGAAGTTCCTTGTGTGGCTATTGGAAGAGCTTGTGCACTGTGGAAAAAGACGGAAAGCATTTTCCCTGTTGAGCCCAGTTTCTATGAGGAACTATATGACTCAGTTTTTGTGGTGCAGGGGTCCTATCCTAAGGATGTACATGGCTGGGTTTGAGTCCATGCTGTCTCCATCTCTTCAGGCCTGAGGTGAGATCGATCATCATGGTAGTGATAGTGTCTGGCAAAGGAGGCTGCTCACCTTGAAGTAGCCAGGAAGCACAAACACAGGAAGAAGTGGGACAAGATATATCATTCCTGGGCACCCCCTCCCACCCAAGAAAGGGCCTACTTCCTACAACTGGGCCCCACCCCCAACATTCCAGGAACTTCCCAATACTGCCATCACTCCATCGTATGAATCCAGCAGTGGATTAATCTTTGAGTCCTTTAAGGGAAGGCACATTGTATCTAAATAGTAGCTGGAATGAACCCATCCCTCCCATGCAGCAAATCTGCCATGTGTTTATTTGGCTGAACTGATGTTATTGGCTCTGTCTTGGATTTTAATTGTGAAGAAAGTACTTTGGAAGAACTGACACCTCACAACCAGAGCCCTATGTTGACTTTCAGGCCTCTGCAGCCCTCACAGACCTCTTAGGTTGTAGTTGGAGAAGTAGTTTAGTGGTCCTTCATATTCACCTTATCCCTGGTGGCTGCCCATAGAGACAGAAGATGTACCAATGCATTATTCACTGAATAGACACTGAAAAAGACTCACTACATGCTGGACTCATGGGGATGCAGGGATGCTAAAAACACAGTCCCTGCTTTCAAAATCCCCAGTTGGATGGAGACAACACGTGTGCTGAATTCCAAATTAAAATCAGCACCAGACATTTGGGTGCGATAAGGAGACCATGGCCCGATACCTAGGGATGGAAAGAGCTCTTGGAAGTGAAGGAGGTGGAAACTTCAGAGGTTTATTCCTGAGCAGGAGTGCTCAAGGATGGCCCTCAGGGATGCCCCAAACACACCCATTTGCCTGATGTGCCTCAGGGTGAATACAGCACAGGGCTTGAACAGGATTTGCTGAGTTAGCTTTCTTACCCATACAGAAAGAATCCACAGAGCTTTGTAAGGCTCTAGGGTCCAGCTGCCTCACAACCTTACATGATGGTGGTGGACACTTGTGGGCCACCATCCTGCCTGGATAAAGAAGCATGGCTGTGTATGTAGAGTGTAGTTACATCATCTTGTGTTTGCCACAGCACATGAAGAGAACAGAAGTAATTCAGCCTTCATCCTTGCTATTCCCCTCAGAGACCTAGGGTTCTAGATGGCACCCCCTGTTCCCCATCCCTGCACACAGCTCTGTTTTCTTCTTCTGTGCTGGCATAGCTTACCTGGAAAATGCTGCTGAGAGTATGCCACTGTCCTACCACATATTACTGTATTTGCTCATGAAAACCTTCGTCTTCCCTAAGTGTCCTCATTTCTCCTATGGCCTGCTGAAGACATGAAACTCAGTTGCTGCCCATCTTGATGCTTTTGCTGTCTACCAAAGGCTAGCAGCTCTCCCTGTACCTTAGTTTATCTGTCTTAGCCTACTTCACAGAAGACAAGAATGGGTTCAGAATCCAGCCCCACCCAGCTGATGCAGCCTTTTGCAGACTTGGCCATGGGGTGACTGAAGGCTTGCATTCTCTTACTGGGAGAACAGCATAGAAAGCCTTGGAGTCTTGTTTCCTCTCTTATGGACAGGCTCCCATGTGTAGTGGGCTTTCCTTTGGGCCACAAAACAGCTCCCAAATCATGACAAGAGTGGAGCATACAGACTATGACAAATTGGACAGCATATTAAAATGATTTCCCCAGGAAGTCCTTCAGCAAGGGCAGAGGCCATGGTCTACTCATCTAGCATAAGGCCTGATATATAGATCCATTAAGGAGGCAATGCCTTGCAGTCCCAACCTGATCAATGTGCACATAAATCAGTAATTTAACACTCTGGGGGATTTGACTCTGTCTGCCCTATGACCCTGTAAGAGACTCATCACCCAGAAAAAGTAAACAGGTATTCTCAGTCTCCAACTTGTACAAACAGGGGCTATGATTAGGCCTCAGTAGCCCTGAGTCCTACTCACAATCCACTGTGATTTGAAATTAATCACAGGCCATTGTGGAAAAGAATCCATTCTGTTGAAGGTTTGAGCATATCTAATCTCTTCGGTGTCAGCCTGCACCACTCTTGGCCAGTCTTTCTTTGGGGCCTACCCTGAAGGCAATGGCTCTCTATCCCAAAACAGAGGTGCCCTATGATGACTTCAGGTGTAAGTAAGCTCTTCAGGCTAGATTTGGGATTTGCTAGATGACGAAGAAGAAGAAGAAGAAGAAGAAGAAGAAGAAGAAGAAGAAGAAGAAGAAGAAGAAGAAGAAGCATGGAAGGATTAGGTTCTGCTATGATGCAGGACACCAAACACCTCCTAGAAAGGGAAGAGAAAGTCAGGCTGGATAGGAAAGAGCAGGGCTTTACAGGGTAGCAAGGAGAAGCTATTTCTAGTGTGGGTCAGAGGAGGTGATGGAAACTCTCTGCAGGTTTGGCTTCCTGTTGGTTCTGAGAGCTCATCAGCACCCTTCACCCAGTGCAGGACCAAATAACTTGACCAAGAAGGAGCCGGCTTGATATGACGCTTCCTTGCCACTGTACTCTTGAGGAAAGGGACAGCTGCTGTGAGGGTCTTGTTTGCCCCCTTTTGGCCTTGTGGGCTCTACAACTAAAGCATCTCCAAAATAAAAAGGTTAAGCTATTCTCCCTAGAGTGGTGACCAGAGGCCAGGCCTGAGGAAGACATAGGACCCAGGAGGACAGCAAGTATATTTCTCTCTCCTCCAGAAGTTTACCCAGCCCACCTTTCTCCTACTTCCAAGCTATCCATCCTTGGTCCTCATCTTTAGGGTGGTGGGGGGGGGGGAGGAATACATCCAAGGGTAGAGCCTGAGCTGGAGTCCTGGCTTCTGTCAGCACCAAGACATCAGCCACCCTGTTTTACAGGGATAGGAGAGGTGACCTCAGAGGGGTGAAGGGGAGACAGAGGGTCAGTTTATGGGAAGAGAAATGACACTGAGATGAAGGAGGGCAGGAGACAGAAAACTACCCCCCAGCCTGGGCAGCAGTAGGGGTAGGGCACACATGAATGCCAACCCTCAGAAACATCCCTGGGATTCTAGGATGCACACACATCTGGACTCCAGTAATGATTATTCAGAAAGGACAATGACACAATGTTGAATAATTAGTCCTTCATTTCTCAACACCAGCATGGGCAAGGACCCAACTCAGTCACAGAAACCCACACACTAGGAACAGACGGCCCACTCTTGTACAACCACTTTTCCCAACAGCCAAGCTACGGTTCAGACCATGTGACTGCACCCCTAATCTCCATACACATCACCAATTCCATTGCCAGGTCTGCCACACCTAGCACCATGAGCAGCAAGACACTCGGAGCTGGAAAGAGATCAAAACATCCAGTGCTTCACAAGCGGCACTGACCTTGGTGAAATAATTACCTCCTCTTAGCCAAAGCCTTTGCTCTGTTGCTGGTATCCTGGAGTCCCATGGGGACCACCCCTCTAACCATCTTGTAGCCTATGTGACAGGACAGTGTTACCATTGATCAGTTCCAGTGCATTTCCCACAAGGAGGCCTTCCTAGGGCCCCAGTAGCCCTTCATAAGGTGGCTAACGCTGGGGGCTAATTCTGAATAGTGTACTAATGAATATATTCCCATCACAGACACAATTTTGATCTCACCTCCCCCACTAGGCACTTTTCAGGCTTCCTTTTGAGATGCTTTTGGAATACTATCTCAGGCCTCAGAACCTTGATCAAGGAGCCTTTCAATAGCCTCTAACTTGGGGAGCATTAAGAGTCAGCATGCCTGGCCCTCCTGTTCCCCATATAACACTTGCAGCACATTTTCCTAACCCACCACCATCAGCACAGACAGCACACACTACAGTTCCCCCTCCTCTGGACTGGGGTGTAGTGCCTGAGCTCCACGATGCACACGCTGGTGCTTGAGCAGATGCTGCTTTTGACGGAATCCACGGCCACAGGCTGTGCACAGGTAAGGTCTCTCACCGGTGTGGTTGCGCCGGTGTCGTGTGAGGTTGGGTTTCTGGCTGAAACAGCGGCCACAGTCTGGGCACGCATAGGGACGCTCGCCAGTATGGATGCGCTGGTGGATGGTGAGCGCTGACCACCATGAGAAGCTCTTGCCGCACTCATTACAGATGAACTGGCGCTGCTCACTTGGTGCAGCCAGTTTCTCGCATCCCTGACCACAGGGCACTTCATTGGCACCCTGGGGACCACGGGGCTTCACATTCTGAGCAATCTCAGCTTGTGACTCTGAATCAGGTGCACCACCCTGGACTGCAGACCGCGAACTCAGCAGCTCTGCAGTTGCATGCACCCGCTGGTGGGCCCGCAGTGCTGCACGGCTGGGGCAGTTCTGACCACAGCTGGTGCACTTTGCCGCCTGGGCGCCAGGCAGGTGTGTGCGCAAGTGCTTAAGCAGGTGCTGCTTCTGGCGGAAGCTGCGGCCACAGTGTGAGCATGGGTGTGGCCGCTCGCCTGTGTGGTTGCGCAGATGCCTTGTGAGGTTGGGCTTCTGGCTGAAGCGGCGCCCGCACTCAGGGCAAGCATAGGGCCTCTCGCCTGTATGGATGCGCTGATGGATGTTCAGTGATGACCACCATGTGAAGCTCTTGCCGCACTCATTGCAGATGAACTGGCGCTGTTCACTGGGACCTAAGCGGCCATGTGTCCGTACCCCATGCTGGCCCCACCAGCCCCGGCACGGCCCCAGCCAGACCCACTCAGGGCGCGCAAGTGGTGATCCAGGGCGCAGACGGTAAGCCCTGCGACGTGTAGTAGAATATCGGAGCACTTCATGCAAGTTAACACCGGTACCCAGGCGGTCCCGGGCATGCATTCGCTGATGAATGCGGAGACCCACTTGATGCTGGAAGCAGCGCTCGCATTCGGGACACACGTGAGTGGTGGGCTGAGAGTGAGTCTTCTGGTGCTTGAGCAGGTGCTGCTTCTGACTGAATCGTCTTGTGCACTCTGGGCAGCAGAAGGGCCTCTCACCGGTGTGGTGGCGCTGGTGGCGCTCCAGGTTGGGCTTCTGGCTGAAGCTCTTGCCACACTTGCTACAGAGGTAAGGCTTCTCGCCTGTGTGTGTGCGCTGGTGGATCTTCAGGGATGACCACCAGCTGAACCTTTTCCCACAATCCATGCACACGAAGTGACCCCCATGTGCAGAAAGTGAGAGGCTCAGAGGCCCTGGAGCTGTCCCCGGAACTCGAGCAGCTAGCCGTGCATCCTGCTCAGGGGGTAGGGCCCACCATTCACCCCCAATCTCCTCCTGGGACCCCAGAGCCCAGGGCCCCCCCTTGGTATGGCATGGTGGCAGGCTGCCTTGCTGCTGAAATATGTTTTCCTTGTCCTTCTCTGAAAGCACAGCCTGAGACACCACAGTCTGCAGCAACCGCTCTGGCTTCTCCGGCTTCATTTCTGCCAGCCCATCTCCTACGGAGGCAAAGGGAGAAGTCAGAAGACATCATAAGGGATACAAAGAGCCTAGAGTGGAAGACGTATGGGTAAGGGTGAGGATAGCCGGAAAAGTGAAGGTAAAATAGTTTTAAATGGAGGGAAGAGCGTGGATAAGAAACAATGAGGTAGCGGAAGACTTGAAGGATCATATGGGCAGGGGAGAAAGCCCACAGGAGGGTTACAGAAGGTTCATGTGCCAAAGCCATGGGGTCCCTCATGCATAAGCTGTTTGCCTTCTCTATCTAAGGCCCAGAGATGCAGAGGTGTTAAAGAACTTAAGTAGTCATGCTTCTGACCCAGGGAGAAAGATGGCCGATGTTCACAATTAACTATTGTTCTTTAATTGTGACTCTGTGTGTGTGTGTAGGCAGATGCAAGGTGAATATGTGAGGGTCTGAGGACAACTCTGTGGTCAGCATTCTCTTCCCACTTTCATGTAGGTTTGGGGGTTGAATGTGGGCTGTCAGGCTTGCCCCATAAAAGCACTGCCTGCCCTGTAAGAGCTTCTTCTGCTGAGCTAAAACTTGCTATTCCTTTTCTAAGAAAATGGACACCGGGAGCTTTCTAGGCAAAGGCATGCTCAGCCCTCAGTGGTTAGGGCTACGACAGCAAGAGTCACCGACCCTTCATCTTCACCTCACCTGGCAGGTCCCCTGCTCCAGGACAGTAGCCATGGAGCAGGGACACCACACTGGAAGGACCTCCACCTTCCTCTCACAAAAGCAAGAATGAAGAGGTAGGCCCCAAAGGCTCAGCATGGAAAAAGGTAGTCCATGCCCTTTTAGTAAAGGTAATCCACACAGCAGTGCTTCTTAACTTTCCCAGTGCTGGGACCCTTTAATACATAGCTCTCTCACCATATAACATTTTACATTGTTTTTACACACTTTCTTACAGCTCTTTACACAGTTCCTATACAGAGCAACAACTCTTTCACATAGCTTTATATCTCACACATATTCACACACATATGTTTCTTTTACATCATTCCCTCACTCTTTGCCCAGTCACTCTCTCATACATTCATTCTCTCACCCTCTAGGCTTCTTCTTCTTCTTCATCTCTCACGCAGCACACATACGCTCACATTCTGCATAGCTTCATCCCTACACTGCTGCTGCTCTTACACACTCTCATTCATACATACTCATTCCCCCTTCTCTCTTTCCCTCTACATTGCTGCTGCTTCTCTCGGCCAAACTCTGAACAACTATATGCTATTTTCAGGGCCCAACCCATTCTCATAACATATGAAGTCACACAGTTTTTCTCAGACTAGTAAGATCACAAAGACCAGCCAGCGTAAATGCTTGGCCTTACACATAACTTTTTCCCAGACAGAAAATGACATTGAAATTTAGGACATAACAATAACAGTAGCAGGTTGAATCATGAGTGGTCAGGGTATGTGCAGAAAGTCAACTATGGCAAGGGGGTATGTCTCAAAACAGCCTGGCCTTGATTTAGCAATAAACTACATCTGGGAATTAGTCTTTGTATATTTTCTGTAGGGGCAGTTTTGTCAGTCTGAATTTGTTCTGAGGTCTAAAATTGTCTTTGAGACTAAGAATATTGTTATTTTCCTGTGTCAGTAAAGAAGAATATGCTGTTAATATTTCTATAAATCAGAAATCAATTTTCTTGACTACCCACACTTAGAAGTGTGTCCAAAACACACTACCAATAGGCTGTGCAAAGAACCCCATAGCTGTTCTTACTAGAGAGAAATAGCAGTGGCACCTGAGGAAGTTACCGACAGAAAACAACTGACCCCATGGCTCTTCCAGGGGAGGCTCCCCATCAGGGAATCATACATCTGGTGAGTCGGCTTGTTAAACACTGGTTGTCACCTGCTATATACTCCCATGGCCTTCAGCAAGTTCCTAGCACCCACAAGGTGGATTATAAACCCCCTGTAATGACACCCTCTTTTGGCCTCCACGGGCAGGCACTGCATGCATATGGAGCAGGCAAAATAAGTGTACACATAAAAATAAAAATGGCCTGGGATAGCAGTGTACTTCTTTAATTCCAACACTTGGGAGGCAGAAACAGGCAGATCTCTATGAGTTTCAGGCTACCCTTGTCTACATAGTAAGTGCAACTAGGGCTCCATAAGCTACCTAAAGAGACCCTGTTTTTAAAATAATGATAATAACAATAAATTTTAAAAATAATAAGAGCAGGTTTAAAAAACTGATTATATAGATGATTATAAGGGACTAATGTGCAAGCTGAATCTAGCCCAAATTGGGTTATAAACAACATAGCTGTATCAACATGTTCTATAGAAAATTCAAAGGAAGTTAGAAGAGATGGCTCAGCATCTAAGAGCATGTACTGCTCTGAATTCAGTTCCCAGCACCCATGTGGGGTGACTCACAACCAGCTGTGACTCTAGCTCTCGGGTTCTCTTCTGGCCTCCAGGGGAACCTGCACGTATGCGGCACATGCTCACAGACACACAATCATCATTCAAAAATTTAAAATGACTTTTAATTTATAAGAAAGGACTGTTCTCAGCTCTGAAACTGTTCAATATCTAGGAGGGGAGAAGGAAGGAGGAGAGGAGGGACTGATGGACAGGGAGCAGCCCGTGAGATACACATATAATAACAAGGACATGCAGGAAATCGTGAGTCGACTGCAAGTTCGGCAGAATTAGAAATATTAAAGCCTTGATGGGATTTTTCCCCAGAAAAGTAAGGATGTCTTATATAAGTCTTGATATTATCTTATTAAAAGTGAAGTATCAGCTGGGGTTGTAGAGCGCTTGCCCAGAAGCCACAAGGTCTGCAATCGATTCCCCAGCATTAAAAAAAAGTATACCGTATACCCTTCCAATAAATGCAGAAAGAGCCATGTGAAAAAATAATTCACATCATTTCAGGAGAAGGGAGGGAAGGCATTAGCAAAATAGGACTATAAGGAAATTCAAGATGACAAAAGATGAATACTAAAACTACAACAGCCCTCCTATTCAGCAGCAAAGGACAGAGACAATATTAGGAACACTATAAGGATAAGCATTATCATTGACACTATTTAACTGTGAGGAATCAGCCAAAAGACAGGAGAGAAAACACAAGATACTGGAATGAGGTGGGGAAAAAAACCTATCATGTGCAAATGATTATTAAGTATATCAGAGAATCCACTAACAAACAGAGATGCTATGGTTTACAAGACTGTGAGGCACAAAAGCATACAAAATTAATCACTTGTAAAAAACAGACACCAGCCATTATAAATTGACTGTGAGTGCCTTAAAATTCTTTTGTACAGAAAACCACTAAACTTCGCTGAAGAGACAAAGGTCTTGGTGCCAACGGTCTTTCTGTGGTGGTTAAAATGGGAATGACCTCCAGAGGGAGCCATATATTTGAATACTTGGACGCCTGTTAGTAAAAGGAAGTGTGACCTTGTTGGAGGAGGTGTGTCACTGGGGCAGGCCTTGAGGTTTCAAAAGGCTTACACCTCTCCCAGTTGGTGCCCACGCCCTCTGTCTCATGGCTGTGGATCATGTGTGTGCCCTCTGTTCCTTCACTCTACCATTATAGACTCTGATCCTCTGAAGTCACAAGCCAAATTAAAATGATTTTTCTTACAAGTTGCTTTGGTATTTTATCACAGAAATAGAAAAGTATCTAAGACATTTTCTTTAGGGGGAGGGGAAGTAAAAACAATAGACTCCTGGTATGTAGTGTTAGTAAAATTCAGTTCTAAAGAAATTTTGGTCTTCCCTGTGCTTGATCATGAGAATTCATTTTAATAAGTCATGTTTAAGAAGGAAAGCAGTGATTTCAGTTATATATTGGCAGAAATTGAATATCCAAATGTAATGAATTGAATTGACTATAGGCCTGTGCCCTGACCTGCACTGAATTCTGGGCAAAGAAAGTATTTAGTGCCAAGTATCTAAGCTGGCAGTGAGTCTGAGAAGTGATCTCAATGAGAAGAAATCACTGTCCCTGACTGACACAGCATCTACTAAAATAGCCCAGAGGCCACCATGTTTAATGCCTTACCTAGTTAAGCTTAGCCTTGACATCCAACTAGAAAGATGACCCTGAACAGAGCTCTTCTCCAATTGCCTACTGAAGAGTATAGAGGAATATGGACCCAGAGCAGACCCCTGGCAGTCCTATGGCCAAGGAAGGGAGTGTGATTAAACTTCAGCCTGCCCAGCGTCATGCCCGAGCAATTAAAAAGTCTCTGGCCTACAGAGAACAATGCTCTCCATTGCCATCACAGGACTGTTATGGCACTGGGAGGGCCACTCACCGGTGGGGGCTGCTGCAGCCCTGTAGAAAGCTCCTACCAAGAACACATGACCAGGCAGGCAAATTTCCCACTCCAGGAAGCATTTGCTTTGGAAATCCCCAGGCTGCTTGCTGCATCAAAGCAGCCTGCAGAATGATAAAGATCCTGAATGCTGAGTGACCCTGGAATCTCTAATAGTATGGATTATGGTCAATGAACAACAGCTACCAGCCAACGGGCCTACCCAGAGAGCTCATTCTCCAAGTCAGACTAGCAACGTGTCTTCAAGTTCCAGTCCCAGCACTGAAAACAACATTGCACGTTTTACCCAGCCTGCTGTGTCTCTATGGGCCTGGCTTTGCTTCTTTTGTGTGTGCTCCCAACATTACTATCTTTGTTTTATTCTTTGGATAACCTTCAAAGTCCTGGTCCTCACACTGAAATTTTACATTCTAAAAGATACTAGTTGAGGTGGTTCCAACGAGGCAAAGGTGTGTGAGGGGGAAGGCTGACCTCCTTACCTGAGCCACTGCCAACCAGGCTGCTCTCCATCCCTGCAGGCCTCCCACAGCATCAGTGCTAGCAAGGTCTCAGCCCTGCCACCTAGCATAAGATGGAAAAAAAAGAGAAAGAATGACCAATAGCACATGGTCATAACCCATTTTCCAACCCCCTCCCATCTCACAGCCCATAACTGATTTTTTTTCAGAGTTCTGTCTACTTCTTCAGATGAAGATGTACAGATAAAAAAATAAATGGGCACGATTCTTATGTACAAAGAGGAAACCAGGCCTGAGAGAGGCCTTGATGTGCTCAGAGGCACAGAGATACTGAACTGTGTACAAATTCCCTAACTCCCACACCAAAGCCTCAGGGCTGACACTCTGCATCGTAGAGGGTTTGTAAGGGGCGTGGCACCTGAGAACCAGGTAAGGTTATATAGGGGTCGCCTGTTCAAGTAGAGATCTGGAGGGGCTGGGGATGACT
This sequence comes from Sigmodon hispidus, assembly GCA_004025045.1. Lineage (NCBI taxonomy): Eukaryota > Metazoa > Chordata > Mammalia > Rodentia > Cricetidae > Sigmodon > Sigmodon hispidus. The sequence continues at coordinate 140,709 of PVIH01000568.1, read as the reverse complement.
ATAATAGTGTTTGCCTAGTATGCACAGTGCCTAGAATTCAATTCCCAGCACTATTACCCAAACCAAAACACCTGGAAGGCAGACCGCCCCCCACATTTCCTAAGTCAGTGGGACACTCTTCCAACATCCCACAACAAACCCCTTCATGAGACCTCACAGTCGCCAAGAACATGCTCTCTCACCAGTGCCTATCCCATGATCCGACATTCATCAATCTTATAGTCTTCTGAACACTCCCACCTGCTTCCCTGAATACTTGGGGTATGGCTTGTGATAGACCATCTAGCTGCTTGGGTGCCCCAGGCTTTGACACTCCCCCATACATACACACACACATATATACACACACACACACACAGCCCTACAATCTCTTCCTCTCTCCCTCTTGCTTCCTTCTTCTGCTTGAACGTTATCTTACCAGAGTGGCTGGCTTGCCCTGACCTCAGTGTATAAGCTTAAACCCCCACCTTCTTTCCCACCCCCTATTTAGGAGAATGTGATGGAGTGGAATACTGGGGTTATCCAAGGAAGCCCTAGTGACTTCGGTGAATCCTAATGACCTCAGAAGATCCAACTCCTGATGGAGTGTGACCCAAGTGCCCTGTTTGGTTCCTGCTTTCTCTGGGAGGAGGCTGAGCATCCAGTGCAGAAGTTCCGAACCTCCTAGAATCGCTTTGTATCTCTGAGTCCTTGCCCAACTCCCTAAGAAATATCAATCCTTGTATGTTATATTGTATCTGAATAATTCCAGCTATTTTGTGAGGCAGTGTCTTGTATAGGCCAGGCTGCCCTTGCTTGTCATGTACTCAAAGGTGACCTTCAGTGTGTGATTTCCTACTTCCATCTCCCTGGTGCTGTGATTACAGACCTTACCACCATGCCTTGCTTCTATGCATTGCTAGGGAAAGAACTCATGGCTTCCAACATGCATACATTCATTCTTCCCAGTGAGCTACATCCCCAGCTCACCACCAGCACTGTTTACCACCAGACAGGCTCTGTGTATTCCCAAACATGCAGCCTGGCTTTGAGCTGTGGCTCACAGGTGTGCTTGTGCCGTTCACCACATTGGCGTGACTGTCTCTCCTAAGGTTAGGATCTGGCCTCTCTCAACAATATCCCCATAGCACACCCAGGGTCTTCGTGGCTACCTGCCCAATAGAGATTCAAAGCTGGTTATATGTTAGCCCCAGACAGGGACTTCTTGATACTTTTGATTGGGTTATCTTCACTAGGGAACCAACTCTGAGCCTGAAAGGCCAGCCCCCAGTTTGATGGCCTCCAGGCCACCTTCCTGAGTCTGCCTTGGGGGTGCTTAACCCAGGTAAAAATCAGAGCCCTGACTAGAAATGCAAACTCCAGATGCAAGGTGGGAAGAGAACGCCTTCTTTTTTCTTTAGAAACTTCTAGTTGCTAAGCTCTGTCCTCTCTAAACAAATGTAAATCATTTCAAAACTAAATAAACCTCTAAATAAGCTTGACAACCCACTGTCATCCTCAAGGGCCTGGGAGCCATCCACTGATGATACAGGACAGGGAGGAAGCCCAGAGGCCTCTCTCCTCAGGAAAGTGAATGCCTCCCTTAGGCAGGCTGGTACCTGGGAAGTAAATTTTTTCTGTCATAAAGAAAATGATGTTTATTTTTAATTTGGATAAGGGCAATACTCTAACAGATAGTCAACCCAACAACCAGGTGGACTCATAATGGCTTCATGTGACATCCTCCTGCTGATGACCAGCCATGATTTGTTGTGAGAACATGTGTGTGCAGAAGGAAGCATCTCCTGGGCTACATCGAGGGCTTGCGTTCTCCTGTCTGACAATGTTATCATTCTTACTAATATTTATTCAATGGGGAAAAAAACAACAACTTTTTTTTCTCTTTTATCTCTGTGGGGAACTCTTCTATGGCGGCAACAGTTTTGTTTGCAGCTCTGTTTTCTGGGAAGCACTCCCACTGTGCTCCTCACAGACATGGAAACCCACTGGGCAGAGGACGCAGAGGCAGGAAGCTGAAGGTGAGCTCCACCTGAAGGGACATGTGGGGACTGGAGTTCCCTCACGCCCACCACCCATTACCTCCAGGTCCCTCTATGTGAATGTGTTTCTGCACCCCACATCTTGGAGACCATCTCAAAAGGCCTAGAGGACCATAAACAGATAAGTCACGTGACTGTGGGGAAACTCAGTCTGACAGAGTGTGGGCCAGGGATGCAGGATAGAGCTAGAGGGTCAGGACTCAGTTTACACACACTCAAGAGGCCCTAACCCACCCAATCAGAACACCACTTCACCCACTCTGGCTTCTAAGAACTGTTTCAAAAGTAGAACAAGAAGAACTTTGGTTCCTCGTGACCCAACCTGAGCACCGCTGGGCCACACCAGGCAGGAAGGAAGGGTAACTCTTCTAGGGTCTCAGCAGGAACAGACGTGGGAACAGAGAGAAAGAAACCCACACAGGCCCAAAGGGATGAGGAGAGAAATGAGATACATGGAGGCAGGTCATGTCTTTTGAGACCTATGTCCTATGTGCTCAGGTGTTACATGTCTAGGAAAGCCAAGCGCACAGTGGGCCCCACACATGGACACTCCACTCAGACCCTCCACACCTCTGTGCCATACCCTCCAAGTGCGTCTCTCATTCCACCTATTATTCCATTCTAGTGCCATTTACATTGTTCCTTCTCATAACCCACTTGACACACCAGTCAGTTGACAGGAGAGACACCCAGGAAGCAGGTGAGTAGGCTTTCCCCTAAACACCCTAGAAGGACACAGAAGCTAAGGGGCAGGTGCACCACACACACACACACACACACACACACACACACACACACACTACTTCCTGTGTAGGTAGCCTCAAGAGACAGACAGGCTGGTTTGTCACAGGGGCCTGAAGCCCAGTATTGACCCTCTCTCTTCTTTCCATCACCCACAAGTACTATAAGCACACAACACACACAGGACAAGTCCCTGGTCACCTCCATCTTCCCGTGACCTGCTGGAGCCTAGAGATCCACACTGGGTCAGGTTAGACTTTAGATATGAACTCCCCTGATGGGAAGTCCCCAAACTACCCCAAGCTCTGCCAACTGTAGAAACACAAAGGCGATTGCAGCTGGCAGCAGGTGGTGAGTGTTGGGATGGGGCAATAACAAGAGGACTTTGATGTCAGCATAGACGGAAGGGCACAGGGTGGAAATGAGGTAAGGCTAGGTGCTAGGGACCTGAGCAGGTCTCCCCACTCACCCACCCCTCCCACAATGCAAGCCCCTGCCCAGGAATGAAAGTGAGGAGTGGGTGGTACCGCATACCTCCAAAGCAGGACTTCCGATGACAAAGGCCCAATCTCTGGCTTTTCTCAGCCCAGAGGTCCAAATCCTGTTGAGCTCAAGAACTTTTTTTTTTTTAACCTTCCAGGGAGACCCAGGTAGAAGACACAGCGCCTCACCTGGCCAATTTCCTCTACCCTACTTCTCTTCCTAGCAAACACATTTTTTCCCAGCACCCACTGACCCTACCTGTCCTCAGGGCACCCCATCAGTGACATCATCCTTCTGTTTGCTTTCCTTGCCAGACTCACCAGGGAATTGGCAGAAAGCTGGCATGCATGGCATCTGCATAGGGCTAGGGTTAGGGCAATCTCTGTGCCAAGGAGGTTCTTAGATCTCCCCCTGAGCAAGAGGATGTGCATCCTCCAAGCCTACACTAATCTGAGGATGGGATGGGGCTTATTTGACAGTGATCTGGGGAAGGAAAAAAGAGGTGATGAGCAGGAACAAGGAGAATGTCACTAGCTGCTGAACATCCACTAGAATCAAGCATTCGGCAAGAAAACCTCATATGTCCTTTAACTAAGGAAATCCTGCCTCCTCAGGTCATGTAAATGCTGGCACCAGGATAGATCTGGAGGGTGGGAGGGGGCTTGCCTCCACTGGAGCACTCTCCAAAACTATGTAGTCTCCAAGGGAAGGTATGAGACCTACCTGGAAGTCACCTGCAGCCAAGACAACCCTAAACTCCCAGTCCCACATTTTCAGGAGTTTGGTTTCTATGCCCAAATGTGGTTATTTAAATTCAAATGAGCTAGAAAGATGGTTCATAGGTTAAGAGCACTGGCTGCCCTTTCAGAGGACCAGGGTTCAATTCCCACCACCTACATGGCAGCTTACACCTGTCTGTAACTTCAATTCCAGGGGATCTGACCCCCTCACACAGATATACATGCAAGCAAAGCACCAATGTGCATAAAATACAAATAAACAAATCATTAAAAGATACAACAAAAGCATCTTTAAGTTCAAGTAAATTAATTCTTAAGATTCAGTTTCTCAATCGTACTGGTCACATGTAAGTGCTCAAAGGTCACATGTACTTGTCTGACTGTGACTGACAGCCGAGGCCACTGCTGTATTCCTGGGGGGCAAGCTCTAGGAAGGGGGAGCTTTGCCCTACTGAAGGCCTGACACAATCCATACACACTGGGCTGGATAATTAAATGAAGACTTAAAAGCAGTCACTCATCATGTCCTCATCCTTTGTCACCAACAATGAATTTACTCTACCTCCAGGAACGGATTTCAGTCAAACAAGACCAAAGGCCAACAGGAAGCTGAGAAACACAACCAAATGTACACACAAGCAATATCTCCTATTGAAACATGGAAGAAAACACACGTTCAAAGACGGGGAGAGGACACCTGCCTGCCACATTGTGCAGTAGCCCCTTCCGTGCTTTCCAGATCCAGTTAGCCATGGCCAACCTTACCTGGTACAGTACAAAAGACATTTTGAGATAATCAAGAATCACATGACATTTATTACAGTACACTGTCATAACTGTTATATTGTATCATTTACTGACCTTACCCTCTCTGTGTGTCTAATTTATATACTGTCACATGTAGGTGCTGGAAAAGACTGAGTACCAGTCCACTATTAGCTGCAGTTTCAAACACTCACTGGGAGTCAGGCAACATTGCAGCATGCACCTCAGACATGTGGAGAACTGGAGGACACTGTACATGTAGACACAGAGAAAAGTGTGTTAAGACAAGCATAAGGGCCACAGAGATGACTTCGTAGGTAAGAGCACTTGCTGCTGGCTCTTGCAGAGAAAGGGATCCTGTTTCCAGCACCCTCATGGTGGCTGACAATGATGTGTGATTCCAGTTCCAGGAGACCTGATTCCCTCTTCTGGTCTACCTCCATGGATAGGGTGCATAGACATGCACACAAAACATCCCGACACACAAAGTAAAAATAAGTCTTTTTCAAGAGATACATTTCCAGCATCACACCAGCATGCCAGTGTGAACACCAATCATGACAATGTCCACCTGTGACAACAGAAATGGAAGCCACCATGATATAAATCTTCCCAAAGTTGAATGTAATGGGACATTTGTGTAAACCATGCTTTCAGTAAACAGGAGCCAGGATTTCAAGGCCAATCTAAGCTACATATCAAGTTCAACATTAGCCTGGGTTAAATAAAATCCTATCTTTGAAAAAAGAAAAGTCTGAATATCCACAGCCATATTAACACACCTATTCACTTAGAAAAACTTAACTTAGGGAGGCAGGAAGCCCTGTATAGCCTTAAAGGACATAATAACTAGACTGTGTCCAGCAGTCCATGCTTCTGCAGAGCCTAGCCCACATAGAAGTAGCAGGCCCTTTCCCATTTACCAACTTTGGGTGAGCTGAGTTACCCCAAGTCTAAATCATCAACCCAAGTTTCCTCTAGAGCTCACACCCAAGGCTAGCCAAGTCCTTCCAGCCTTCCAGGCTTCCAGACCACACCTAGAATGGAAACCAGGAACCCATCCTGAGCTACCTTTCACCAATTCTGAGTCCAAGCCTGTTTCTCATCTAAATGACTTTAAAAAAAAAGTCACTTTAACACATCAGTTCAACCTGTGAGTTGCCTAAGACCATCAGAAAACATAGATAAATACTTCATAACAGTAGCAAATAACAGTTATGAAGTAGAAACTTCAAAATATTTTATAGCTGGGGGTCACCACAACAAGAGCAATTGGTTTAAGGGTCACAGCATTAGGAAAGTGAGAACCACGGCTTACTGGGTAAAAGTGTTTGACATGCAAATCTGTTTGATTAAACCAGAACCCATGTGACCCCACATGGTAGAGTGTGAGAACCAACTCCCCAAAACTGTGCGCTCTCTCTCTCTCTCTCTCTCTCTCTCTCTCTCTCTCTCTCTCTCACACACACACACACACACACACACACACACACACACACACACACACACACAATAAATAAACAAACAAATAAAATCTTAAAGTTTTACTGGTTTTCTTGGTCCTTCCAATCCATCTGCCAAACCAACTTGTTTTTGAAACTGCAATTTGGATAACTCCATGCGTTAGGGAGCCTTGAACTATGTTACTCCCTTACTCCCTAACACATGGATGTCTTGGCAAGGCCATTCAGAATTTAGTTTCTGGTTACCTTTCCCCATTGTCCTATATATCTTATCACTCAATACCCAGTTTTGCTGTCTGCCCACCCACCTGTACAACTCTACCCGTCTTGCCTTACCCTTCCCGGCCCAAATCAGGTGTCACTTTGCCAGAGACAGACACCTTTTGGAAACACAAAGATACTGTTTCTATGTCATCCAGTCGAGAATCTAGGGTAACTGTCACCGTCAGTGCTTTCTGTCATCACCAGATCAAACACATCGTAATTCAGGATGCCTCTACTGCACCATCTACAGTCCAGGTCCCAGCCTTGTAGACCATTACAAAGCACGGTTATAAGGGCTCGTTTAAATAAATGTCAGCCCACAACTGACTGGTAGAAGCACAGAATCATGAAACCTTGGAACTGACAGGACACAAATGCTATGAAATGTTTTCACGTTCTTGCTTCACACAGGTAAAACAATACAGCGGAAGGAACCAGAGCCAGGACTGTCACTTCACCCTCAGGTGACCACACCCAGCCTTCGATGCTCCTGAAAACCATTCCCGACTCCAGGTCAGCAGACACCACACCCATTGATGCTGCAGCATCAATGCTTCATTTCACCTGAAGGGAGTCTCGGGAACCGCCTCCCTGCCTTCAACCCGCGAAAACGCACACACAGATGTAACTTCTGCGTGTTTTTCTCTCGTTTGTTCTCCACCTCCATCCTCATCCCGGCTCACAGAATAGCTCACTTAGGGATCACCTACTCTGAGTCTTTCTGTAGCCAACACTGGGGTTCCTGTCTCCAAGAAGCGCGTCTGCGGAGCGGGGCGGGGTGGGGTGGGGGCAGACACAGAGAACTCAGAACAACCAGAGGGGGCCGTGCATATCGACTGTCCGGTCTCCAACAGTCCTACACCTTGACCTCGCTGCCCTGGCCTGCCGCCCTCCCAGACAGCCTCAGGTCTCTCTCCCTGCTGCAGTGGGCAGGGTGCTGGTAGTGTAGAAAGTTGGAGCCCGGAGCTGAGGTGCGCGCGGGACGAGGGGCACCCGATGGCCCCGAACCCATCCTTTCTCTGCAGCCCGGACAGCGAAGCAGCACGAGAGCAGCGGCCGGCGCTAGTCCATCCCTGTACCGCCCCTCCCAGCCCAGAATGCACAGGGACTTCGGGGAAGGGGGGCTGGGAAATAAATACCTTTGACTTTGTAGCTAAGGTTAACGAGAACTGCTACCCAAGGGGCGATTTGGGTACCCGGCTCCGGGCCTTGGCCAGTCCCAGGGGCAGATGGGGCGGGAAGGCGCGCATGATTGGCTGGCCGCCCTGCACCGCCCCGTCTGTGGATTGGTTATGTGGCTCAGATGACACTTTCGGCCCTATCGGAGCAGCTCGCGGGGCGGCCCCTTTGTTCTCCGAAGCCAATGGCCAGGGTCTGACCTAGTCCTCGGAGGAGCGTCCCCAAGGGGTGAATCTGTGTTGAGCACTGTTGGAACCCGCACCGTGGGGTGCCGGGCCGCTTTAAGTCACTGCTGCTGCCCTGTCCACCTGCTACCCCGGATCTGCCGGCCTTTCCGCGCTCTGCCTCCCGCACAAGGGCGTGTTAACATCTGAACTTGCAACGTAGGTGCGAGTCCCGCAGTAACTCCTGTTCTCGATATGTGCCACTGGTGTCTGTGCTGGGAAGCCATCGCAGACCACATAGAAATCACAACTCTCCACTTTAGTGTGGCCCTTTTTCTTTACTCCCTGAAAGCTGTGTTCAGGTGTCACACATTTGCAGAGCTCTTGTACCTCATGAGAGTGCAAGGCACCATCGCCAACGCCTCAGTAGACCAGTCATGATAAATGATGTTTGGTACTGTCTGGGAGTGGCCTTGGAAATCGTTGCTTTTTCTAGCTGAGGAAACAGGTCTGAAGAGGTTACTCGGTTCACTACACACCAGGGTTCAGTTCAGTTGAGTTGAAGTATCTTCAAGCTCCTAATCCCGTCCAGACTGCCAAGGAAGGTGACTGTTTTCCAAATACCTCCAGGAAAGTGTTTTCATCTACAACCCCTTTCCATCCATCTGAAAAGAACCCCTCCCACTACTGCCTTGAGTTGGGTCATAGCTGGGTAAATCCTTCAACTCCAGCTTCAGGAATCAAGTGGGGTCAACTGGAGAGAAACTGCATTTTCTCTCCAGAGCTACTTTAAAGGTGCATTTGGAACCAAGATGGATGTTCTCCTGTGCCCTCTACCATGGCACCAATCTGCAGTGATCTATATGGACTTGCTCTAAGTCCAGCTGCTGTCCAGCTCTTATGCATAATGGAAACTGAGGCAGAATTTCCACCCACTTGCCCACTAACATCACATGCAGTAATCATGAATGAGGCTTTTTTGTTTCTGGATTTTGACATATTTGCCTGTGAAACAGATGAATATTTTTTTTTCACCTGCTTAGGTATCTTTCTGGATTTTTATTCCTGTCATTCAGCAGCATTCTGGTTCCAGATCTTCCACCAGCTCGTGTGGCCCTGAAAGAGCAATTCTACTCTGGGGTGACAGCCTTCCTCCTGACTGCCATTCAGGGATGGAAACCAAGGCTGTTTCAGGGATGGAAAGACTGAAGCACATCTGAGGGTGTTTTCCAACAAGCAAAAGCAGGGCAGCTAAAAATGCACAAGAGGAAAATGCTGGGAGAGAACCCTCCAGACTTCAGATATGAAGAGCAAGAGGGGCCAGGAAGGCTATTTAAAACACATAAAGAGAGTTGCACATAGTGATGCTTGCTTGGAATCCTTTACTATGGAGGTAAAGTCAGCAGTTGAAGGCCAGCCCACCTTACATAGTGAGTATGTATGTATTAATACACATACAGGGAGAGTCTCCTTTATAAAATTTGTGTATATGTGTGTGGCGAGTGCATGTTAAGATCAAAGGATCACATCAGATTCTTCAGGCACCTTCCATCTTTTTAAAGACAGGCTCTGTGACTGGCCTGGAACTTCAAGAAGCCTAGGCTGAGATGATCTCACTACCTGTGGGATTACAATCGTGGCCACCACACTTAGCTTTTTACATGGCCTCTGGGAGCCAAACTACAATCCTCATGCTTGCAAGGAATGTTTTGCAAACTGAGCCAGTTAAGAGCACCTGCTGCTCTTGCAGAAGACTAGAGTTTGGTTCCTATAACTCAGATGGTGGCCTACAACCATCTATAACTCCAGTTCTAAGGGTTATGGTACCCTTTGCTGGTCTAGCCTCCACAGGTAGCAGGTACACACATGCACACAGCCATAGATGAAGGCGCGCGCGCGCGCACACACACACACACACACACACACACACACACACACACACACGCACGCACAAAACTTTAAGAGAAAAGGAGGGTCTCAGCCTCTAGTAATTACAGGATCATGTGCACGTGTTTGCATGAATTTAAAGGGAGAAGATCATCCAGGGCAGCCCATCAGGTGGAATCAAGTAGAACTTAGCAAATTCCATTACAAAAAAAAAAAAAAAAAAAAGTTATTCTTATGCACCACCCTGGGTAGGAATTGATGCAGAGAGGGCCTGTTGTGCCTGGCAAGAACAGTACTCAGCTGTGTGCTGCAACACTGTCAACAGTGAACCAGCCTGCAGTAGGTCAACCAAGGAGGCCCCGCCAATCAACCTGATCCCTTTCTCCCTTAGGGAACCTGCTGACTCTGAGCTGACCCCACAGAAGGCTGAGCTTACTTCTGTGTGGATCTGTAATCAATGTTGGTGGGGGGAGAGGATGGTAATTGGCTGAAAATTATCTCTGCTGCTTAAAATACCTCTTTTCCCAGACACTCCATTTCATTATGACAGCCTGACAAAGTTTTAGATGTAGCCACAGGACATAAGGCTCACTAGCCTTCACACGAGGCTCACAGTGATGAGACGGGAGTGCTGAGGGGTAAGAAAGACAATATTAATCTTGGGTCTGACAGAGAAGACCTTGCTCTCTGCTGTTTCTGCCCACCACCTGGAATTGCTCAAGCTCAGTTCTATCTAGCACTGCCTTGAACAAGGACTGGGAGGAATATGGAGGTACCGATGCCATCAAAGTCCCAGCCCTGACTCCTGTTCCAGAAACAGTGATGTTTCTTCCCCTATCACCATAGCACCCACAGAAAGGAACACAGCCAGCCACTAGTTCTAAAACCAAATCTTTATTCTCTAGTTTGAAAAGAAGAGTAAATGGTCGCTCTGTTTTGATCCAGAGAACAAAACAAGCCCCAGTAGGCAGAAATCATAGGAAAGCAGAATCCAATCATGTTGAGTAAGGATTTCTAACAATTAGAATCACCCTACAATAGAACCAGTGCCTCTGGAGGTAAGAGTGCCCCAGCACCCGGGTACACAGGTGGAGGCTGGCATCCACACCCTGGAAACCTTAAAAAGGAAATCTACTCAGGACCTTCCCTGTAGCCAAACTTCCAGCATCAATGGGCTAGTCTTTCCCAGAACTCCTGATGTTCTGGAAGAGATGGGGAGAAGAGGTGTTAAGACAAAGCCAGGGAAGCCCAATACTGGGGAGAGGGGGCAGATAAAACCAGGAAGCTAAAGAAGTAAATAAATGTCATGGGAAGATAACCTGCAAGAACTAGATAGAATTTCCAACCGTGGATGGGCCTCTATACCTCTGGGTACGTATGCAGGAGGCATTGCGGAAGGGTACTGGTTAAAAGAAAAGAAACAGCTCAGGCTCACCTCTTCAGCTGCTTACCAAGGCCAGGAGGCTTGCCAAGGTGTATCCAGCTGGCCCACTTTCCCTGACCCGGGACTCATTTGCTAATGACTACACCACACCTACTTCCAAAAAAGTGACCTGAAGTAACTCATAGTAGAGACTGGGACATTAAGGCGTTAACACCAGAGGATGCTACCTTCCCACTGGTGGCTCCTCTAGCAGAAGACTAAAAGGGTAAATGGAGCTGCTATTGCTACTTGTCCAGGGTATAGGGCAGTCTGAGTCGGCCCTTAGAAGAGCCAACTGGGGGCCAGCTAGCTCAAAGCCGGGTCCCTGCATTCTAAAATGGGTTGCCTGACCACCTGGGGAAACTCCATGTCTAAACAGAGTCCGGATCATTCCACCTCCTCTATCCCTCTGGGATCCACACCTGTCTCTCCAGCAGGCACCTCACACAGCTCACTACCAGGCTGTTGCCAAGGACATCCGGGCCTGTTTTCCTCAGCAGATGGCCCCTCTTAAGCATCGTGCTTCTTCTGGTGCATCAAGAGTCGATCCTCGTATTCAAAGGTCTGACCGCAGATGGCACAGCAGAAAGCGCCATCCCGGATGTGGCTCTTCCGGTGTGTGATAAGGTTGGACTTCTGGCTGAAGCTGCGATCACAGTCGGGGCAGGCATAGGGTCTCTCACCCGTATGGATGCGCCGATGTGACACCAGGTTGGACTTCTGACTGAAGGCTTTGCCACAGTCCGGACACACGTAGGGCTTCTCGCCGGTGTGGATGCGCCGGTGCGCGGCCAGGTAGGGCTTGTGGCGGAAAGCCTTGCCACAGTCGGGGCATACGAAAGGCCTCTCGGGTGCATGATCGCGCCGGTGGGCTGCCAGGTGACTGCCCTGGGAGAACCGGCGCCCACACTCCTCGCAGGCGAATGGCCGCTCACCCGAGTGCACGCGTGAGTGAGCCACCAGGTGCGTCTTCTTGCCAAAGTTCTTGCCACACTCTGGGCAGGTGAAGGGTCGCTCGCCCGTGTGCTGTCTCTGGTGCAGCCTTAGGAAGCGCTCCAGCCGGAAGCTGCGGCCACAGTCGGAGCAGCTGTACAAGGACACGGATGCCTCGGCAGGGGTCCGCGGGGACCTCAACGGAGCCCCAAGTTCAGGCTGCACCACGGGCTCCATTGCAATCTGCAGGGGGCTGGTACCAGGTGCAGCTTGCACCGAGATCTCTGAGCGCTTGTGGATTTTGCTGTGCGACAAAAGGTTAGGTTTGTGACGGAAGCGGCGGCCACACTCGGTGCATGGGTAGGGCTTCTCACCGGTGTGTATGCGCCGGTGCGAAGTTAGGTAGGGCTTGTTGGTGAAGCGCTTCCCGCACTCTGGACACTGGTGTGGTCGCTCTCCAGTGTGCACACGGCGGTGGGCGATCAGGTTTGGCTTGTGGCGGAAGCGCTTACCGCAGCAGGCACACTGGAAGGGGCGGTCCACAGCATCTCCGCCAGGCCTGGGGGCAGTCACTGCCGGGCGGCCTCGGGGCCGGGGACCCAGGGTCTTGGCTGTTGCCTCCTCTAGGGCCTCAGACACATGCACCCGCTTGTGAACAACCAGCTGGTCCCACTGGGCAAAGCTCCGACCACAGTTGCCGCATATGAAGGGCCTGGCCTCAGGGGCAGGGGGATGGCACCTCTGCAGGTGACTTCGAAACTGCTTCTGTCGCCAGAATCGTCTGTTGCATTCCGGACATGTGATGGGCCGCTTTGCAGCCGAGTGAGCTCGCAGGTGCAGTACCAGGGCTACCCAGCCTTGGAAGCTATGACCACAGAGGTGGCAGGTGAAACCCAGATCAGGAACGGCAGAAGCATGAACCTGAAGGTGCAGTGCTAAGAAGCGGGCGTGGCGAAAGCGCTGGTTGCATTCATGGCAGGGCAGTGGCAGCCGAGCCTGGCACCGCCGAGTGTGAAGCCACAGGGCCACCCAACCAGGGAAGCGTCTCTGACAGTGGACACAACGATGGGCTTTGCCTGGGGCTTGGTCTCCTGACTGAGCTACTGGCTTGCCCTGGTGCCTCAACCTTCTGTTGGGCTGGGAGGACTCAGAAAGGAGCCTGGGCTGGGCTGGGCCCATGGCCATGGTGCCCCTGCAGCGCCGTTCCAGCATCGATTCTTCCTCTGCTGAGGGTGGAAAGGCACAGTCACTGCAGGAACTAACTAACCCCAGTTTCTCCCTTCCGACCCCAAGGAAGAAGAAAGCTTCCCTCTAGGAACTGCTAGCACCATTTTATTCTATGTGTGATCTTGAGTTTCTAAACATTTCCAGGGTCTTTATATCTTTATTGTCCTGGAAACTTCCAGAAGGGAGACATTCCTTGGGGTTCTCACATGGTTATCTATCCACCCTACTGTCAGAAGGACTTATAGAAAATATTTTTGCATCCCCCTACTGTGCCTGGCCTATTGGAAAGCTCCCGTTGCCTTTCCCTGTGGCAAGCACATCCTTCTACCACATCAACGCTCCCTACTGGACACACGAATCAAGTGTGGGGCTTCAAACAGCGCTAGTACTTGCCTGAAGTGACACTGTAAACCACTGGCAAACCAAAACTGAGGGACGGGGGTTATGAACTCCCAGGCCAGTGTGTGTTCCTATTAATACTGAGGTGTGCAAAGACCTCAAAAGGCATCTGGCTAAAGCCTTGAGGAAAAGTATTTTCAGCTCCCCCAACCTCAGCTCTAAGCAGGAAGGGCAAGTAGGAACAGCCTTTCTTCACAGCAGGAGGGGAGCAAGGTGCCTTTCCTAGAGCATACTAATGCCAGCACCTGTTCAGACTGACCACATTCTGCTTACCAGCCTTTGTCACCCACACCCAAGCAATTGTATTTGGGACATTGTGGGGAGGAAAGTGCTTCTCAATCCAAGGAACACCCACATCTGCTATGGGGGGCAGGAGGGGGGGCTCCTGGCTCAGCATCTATAGCGCTGCTAGGGATGGTTGGAGCAAGGAAAGAGGTAGGAAGAGATTGTGATCTCTGTCCTTTGCTTGGTCCTGCCCAAACCTGGCCGAGGACTGCTCCATGTAGCCCAGATTCCTGAGAGCCTCCTACACAGAGTGAGTTCTGGGGTGGCAGTGAGACTCCTTCGGGACCTTTTATGTCTGCTCAAGGGCTCTGTCCAGGCACAGCCACCAGAATTCCTTTACAATCTGTTCTCTTCTGGGGGACTACCACGTGACTCATCCCCCCACACACACACACACTGCATGAACCCAGGGGTGACTCCATGATAATGAGAACGGACTCTATCCCTAATAAGCTCCTGTTCTGTCAGTAAGGGAGACCTGAGCAGTGGAATTTGGAGTTGGTTCGAGGACACAGGAAAGGCCAGACTCTACCCTGGAGACTGCAGAGCTGGGGATGAGGCTTTTTGCAGCTCTTTCTGGGGATGTTCCTGGGAATACTTCTGGTGCAGCGCTTGCTTCGGCCCACACTCCGGTAGTCCCCGGATGCCAGAGAAAACTGTAGCAATAAAGACATCCCTATCCCCATGGCAGAGCTCAGACCTCTAACTGCAGAGAGGTCAGCTTTACCTGGGGAAGGGAGAGAAAACCTATGTGAGGCTCTGCGCTCTGCCAGGGCAGATTTGTGTCATCACCCAGTCCCTCCCCCATTCCAAGCCACAGGCTTCAGCCTTAAGCTCCACATCCCAGCCTGGCCGAATGACCCAAGAGACACTGGACTTAAAACATGAATATGGCCCTTCACTAGAAAGCACAGTGCTGCCTTTGGGAGCCACTTCCTAGCCTGGTAGGGTCACAAAAGAATTCTTGATCTGTGGCTCAGATCTTTCACGGTGACCAAAGGCCGGCCTAGGCAGTAACTCAGGAATCCCTGCTGGCTCCCCTTCCCCCACTCTCCTGGCAACAGAAATTCCAGGCCTGTTTCCCCGAGTGTCTGCGTAGAGCGCGCCAGTGTGCCCAGGACACGATCGGGACCCCCTTCTGCATCTAGGACAGCCCGTGATGGAAGCAGGCCCACACCCCCGTTTTGTATTGGTGCGTGTCCTCTGTCCACGATGGACCGGCTTCTGCGGGGGAGCGGGCCATCTCGGGTCCCACGCACAGCGCAGCCTTGAGCAGGTGCGCTCGCCCCGCGCCGCAGCAGCACTTAGTCCCCTCTCCACCTTGGCGCGCGCGCGAACCCCTCCACCGCACACACTCACGGGCACGCGCCTCGCAGGTGGAGCTGGCCCCCCCCGCGCGCGCCCTCGATGGCCCCTGCGCCCCTTCTCGGGCCATACCTCTCCCGCGTGCACTGCGGGGACGCAGCGCCCATCCATGAAGCCCCAGGCCGGCTTCCAGGGCCCACTGCCCGCCCCCGCCTTGGAGAGAGCAGCAGGTTCGAGTTCACAACTGCCAGGCCCGTCCCCAACCTCCCCCCTCCGGGTTCCCAGCGCCACGTGACTACAGGAGCTGCAGAGGGTCAGTCTCGGCTAGGCGGCCGCGGCTTGGGGGCGGGGCGGGCCAGGTCACCCTGACTTCTCTTCCCGTTGGGCTCCCGGCCAGGGAAGGCCAGGGCTCCGTTACCATGGCAGCCAGCAGCTCGAGTTTTGGTGCACCAGCGGGAGCTCCAATTTCTCAACTCTCCATCCCTGCAGAGTACGATCGCCCCTGGGCCACCTCGTGGCCAGGCTGTGGTCACTATGCACTTTAAAGACTCAGAGCTTGAGAGAACTGGACAGGGCACCGACGGTTCCCCTGGCATCGAGCCTGGAGCTTCGCCCTGGCCGCTCCAGCTTGGGGCTGCTGCGGGGCAACCGCTCACCAGGGCAACGCAGCGCACCCCGCACACACCTGGACGCAGAATGGATAGCCTACAACTGGGAGCTCTGCAAGGCCCTCTGTTCCCACAACTAAGATCTGGAGTTGCCCGCGCTCCAGAGCTGCAGGCCCGGACCCAGGTGGCTGTTGGCACGAGTGGGTCATTTACACTCGGGCACAGCAGCCAGTGTGGCGTCTGCCGGAGCAGGTACAAGCCTGTGCATCTCAATCACTAGCAGATGGCCTTGGCTTTCCAAAGGAACCTCAGCTTGGAGCTTCCAGAACACTGCAATTTTGTGTCTTTTCATGCATTCAGCAAAGACAAGTTGTGAATTGTACAATATTTTGAAAACACTTTTAAAATTTCTTCATATGTAAGAAATCGCTATCTAGCCTTCTCCTATGTTAGCCTCCTCGAGTCGATTACATTCAGTATTTAGGGTTGCCTGAGGTAATCTCTTGCAACTTAACTATGTATATCCTGGCTCTTCTTAGAATATTTTAAGTTTTCTCCATTTCATTGTTACTTTATATATTTCAAATATTTTAATAGCGACACAAATATGCAAATAGACTAAAACTTGCTTCTATATCCTTATAGATTAATTAATGTTTCATTGTACATGCCCAGTATCAAACTTTTGGAGGTGGAAACAGATAGTCAAAGACGAGGTATATATTTTTAAGTGATCATCCAAGACTTATTAGTTATCCCTGAGAAGCGACCTTTTTTTTTTCATTTCCTTGACAACATGGCTATTTTCCCAAATTTAATTTAACGACTTTGTTTTGGTTTTTATTTCTTGGACTGCTGGTTTGCTGAACTGTTTAAAAAAAAAATCAGTTTATTCTGTGACTTTTGAGAATCGTCTGTCCTTTGTTTGCTCAGTTTCAAGGTTGGGAAGTTAGTTTCATTGATTGGGGTTAAAGGTGTTAATCTGTCATTTATGTAAAAAATGTTTTCCCTTGGACTGTTTTGGGGAGGGGAGGGGAGAAGCAAGGTCTCACAATGTAGCCCACACTGGCCTCAAACCCAAACCTAGGATTACAGCCATGTCCACCACATTCAGCAAGTTCAATCTCTGAAGTGAGAAAAGTTTTGGTTTTAGGTGCTAAAACCTACCCATCGCTTTCTTTCTGGTGTTTGCCCTTAGATTTGTCTTTCAAAGTCACCTCCTGCGTCCCATCCCCAGTTACCCTTTATGTTTATAGTTTCTTCGCAGAAAGTGAGTCTTAACCCCTCACTTTCAGAATTCCCTACAGCGATCCTGTCTTGTTTTATTTGATTTTTGAAAACTTGTCTAGAATCACCGCTCTGTTTTTCCACATGATCCTTGGAACTTGTCAACATCTGAAAGGCTGTCTGCACTGGAAGAGAGCAGAGCTGTGTGCAGTGCACACTCCATGGACTAGATGCATTCACTATTCGGGCCATACTGTAGTGAAGGAGGATCACAGCATTCGGAAGAACCACAGCCCCAAACCATCTCTTTTCTCCCCACCCCTGAACGAAGTACCTTCAGTAAAAGCTACCTGTACTTTTTTTCTCAATAAAAGAAACGGATTGCCAGCCTTGACTCTGCAGGGGGAAATAATGGCAGGGACTTGCACAAGGATTCCTGAGCCTTTGTACTGGTCAGAAAGAAAAAAAGAAAAAAAAAAGCTTTAGAGTTAGGGTTTCACATTGCACTGTCAGAGGTAGGAAGACATGGCCCAGTAACCAGTTCAGTGGTCAAGTGAGTTAAGCCTAATGCAGAAGGGCTTTTGACATATATACTGGAGCAGTATAGAGCCAGGCTGGGCTAAGGACTGACTGGAGGCCCTGGGAGATTCATTTTCTCTTCTTGAAGAGCCTGGTCTTTGTTTTGAGTTAAAGGACTAAATGAGCAAGCAGCTGAAGGATGAAAATTATGTTTTGGGCTGGAGAGATGGCTCAGAGGTTAAGAGCACAAACTGTTCTTCTGGAGGACCTGAGTTCGATTCCCAGCATCCACATGGCAGCTAACAACTGTCTGTAATTCCAAGATCTGACACCCTTACACAGTTATACATGCAGGCAAAACACCAACTCACATAAAATAAAAATAAGATTTTTTTTTTTTTAAAAGAAAATTATGTTTCTAGAGAACTTGTCTGTCTGAAGATAACCACATACTGCTTAGTAGCTGCTGAGGACCATGGGAGTATACAGCAAGAACAGTGCCTAACAAGTCGGCCCACCAGATGTATAATTTCCTCATGGGGAGCCCCCCCCACAGCAGAGCCATGGGCTCACTGACTGTTGGTGACCAGCCTGTAACTTTCTCAGGTGCCACTGCTATGCCTCCTTAATAAGAACAGCTGTGGGGGTTTCCATAGCCCATTGGTAGTATGTTTTACATCTTTGGGCACACTTACACTTGTGGATAGTCAGGAAAGTTGATTTCTGTTTCAGCTGTACAATTCTGTTATCTCGTTACTGACACAGGAAAGTAACAGTATTTTCAGTCTCAAAGACAACTAATTTTAGACTTCAGAACAAATTCATACAGATTAAACTGCCACTGCAGAAAATACACAGACTAATTCCCAGATGTAGTTTATTGCTAAATCAAGGCCAGGCTGTTTTGAGACATACCCCCTTGCTATAGTTGACTTTCTGCACATACCCTGACCACTCTGATTCAACCTGTTACTGTTATTGTTATGTCCTGATTTTTAATGTCATTTTCTCTCTCTCTCTTTCTGGGTAAATTTAGCATTTGCAGCTTTTTGTTTGTTTACAAATTGTGAGCATGTCAGGAAGTTCCAATTAACCTTAGAAAGATCATTTCATAGAAAGATCATTTTTGTGATTTGGGGAACATTTTACAGGTCTTTCCATTTGTTTGGAGATGTCTTCTGGGCTCAAAGATCTAATTAAATAAACATTTACTCTCTCTCTGCGCCTGACTGTGATTTGTCTTCACTTTGGCCTGTGTCTCTGCGCCAGCTGTCTCAGCTTGCCCTGATCTCAGATTCCCCATACAATGCAGAAATTCTATCCATCCACAATGGGCTTTTTCATTTGAAAGTCTATTTGTCTTCTTAAAGTGTTCATTTACTCTGTAGGTATGAAGGAAATTTGGCCACAGTGACTGTCTTCTGACTGGTTTTGCATGTCCTCTGTGTTCTTGACGGCTTTCTCTCTCTCACACATATTCAGACGCATATGCTTCTTCGACATCATTCGCTCACTCTTTGCTCATTTATTCTCTCATCCATAGTTATTTATCTCATTTACATAACTCTCACCACGTAACATTTTACGTTGTTCCTACACATTCTCTCATACAGCTCTTTGCATAGCTCCTATACGTAGCAACAGCTCTTTCATACAACTTTATCTCTTGCACACTCACACACATTCTTTTCCTACATCATTCCCTCACTCTTTGCTCAGTCACTCTCTCATACATTCATTCTCTCACCCTCTAGGCTTCTTCTTCATCTCTCACTCAGCACACATGCACTCACATTCTGCATAGCTTCATCCCTACACTGCTGCTGCTCTTACACACTCTCATTCATACATACTCATTCCCCCTTCTCTCTTTTCCTCTACATTGCTGCT
This sequence comes from Sigmodon hispidus, assembly GCA_004025045.1. Classification (NCBI taxonomy): domain Eukaryota; kingdom Metazoa; phylum Chordata; class Mammalia; order Rodentia; family Cricetidae; genus Sigmodon; species Sigmodon hispidus. The sequence continues at coordinate 121,168 of PVIH01000568.1, read as the reverse complement.
GTTTCTCTCAGCCAAACACTAGACAATAATATGCTACATTTTCAGGGCCCAACCAATATAGGAAGTCACAGTTTTTCTCAGACTAGTAAGGTCACAAAGCCCAGCCAGTGTAAATGCTTGGCCTTGCACATAACTTTTTCCCAGACAGAAAATGACATTGAAATTTAGGACATAACAATAACAGTAGCAGGTTGAATCAGAGTGGTCAGGGTATGTGCAGAAAGTCAACTATTGCAAAGGGGTATGTCTCAAAACAGACTGGCCTTGATTTAGCAATAAACATCTGGGAATTGGTCTTTGTATGTTTTCTGCAGGGGCAGTTTAATCTGTATGAATTTGTTCTGAAGTCTAAAATTAGTTGTCTTTGAGACTGAAAATACTGTTACTTTCCTATGTCAGTAACGAGATATCAGAATTATAGAGCTGAAACAGAAATCAACTTTCCTGACTATCCACAAGTGTAAGTGTGCCCCAAGATGTAAAACATACTACCAATGGGCTATGGAAACCCCCACAGCTGTTCTTATTAAGGAGGCATAGCAGTGGCACCTGAGAAAGTTACAGGCTGGTCACCAACAGTCAGTGAGCCCATGGCTCTGCTGGGGAGGGGGCTTCCCATGAGTGAATTATGTATCTGGTGGGTTGACTTGCTAGACACTGTCTAGCAAGCAGCAACCCCAAGAATGCCCCGGAAGCACTAGTGCATACCTCCCACAAATATTTAATCAGTGTGAAACCTCTTCCATTGTGCAGACACTAAGCCTCTTCATGACCCAGACAGAAGTGGCCCATGCTAGTTTTCCACAATGAGAGAGGAGGGCAAGAGGCTTTTAAACTGTAGTGTATCACTGGACATACCTCTCTGATTAGTTACCACACAATGTTAAAGTCCTTGTTAATGATTTCCGAATAGCTGGCTGTTGAAACTGAAAATGGAGGACTGGGAGAGGAGAAAGGAGAATTCACTGTTGTGGATTTCCTCTAACTATTCCATAGTAATAATCTAACTGCATGCCTGAGGCAGATTACAAGCCCCACCCCCACCCTCAAGCTGTTCCCAGAGAGAGTGCAGAAGGTGCATCCCACACAGACCTGGACAAAGGACAAGCCTCTGGGTGTAACATCCTACACAACCCAGCCTCCTTGACTCTCCCAGAGAAAGCAGTGGGAGAAGACCCACTAGATAGGTCACTTTCAAACACAAAAGATTGCTGGGCTGAGGGCAATTAAGGAGTAGATGCAGAAAAGGCCCTGTGTCCTGCTGGGCCTCAAAGCAGAAGAAGCATTTACGAGACAAAAGATGCCCACTAGCAGGAACAGTGAAGGCACTCAGGACAATTTGAGGACTGGAGATAGAACCATATTAAACCATCAACTAGCTTTACTAGGACTCTATATGGTCAACTACCATCCTTTCACATGCTGCCACCCCTAGATGCTGAAGGTCCTTAACTTACTTTGTCCTTGTTTGTGCTGAGGGTATGGATCATGGTAGTATGATTGCCCAGGAAGTCCCAAGTTAGGTCTCCAATGCAGTGGAAAACTAGTGATAAAACATTAAAATTCCCTGTTGTTTACTGCAGATACTGAATGGGCTGGAATTCAAAACTACCTTGTTGAGAACTACTTGTCCTTGGGTGTCTCCCATCTATATGGAAACAGGGGGAAAATGCAATCTATTTTCCTCTGGTTGATCCACATTTGTTGCAGGGGTCTGACCCAAGTAAGAATCTGCTAAGGTTGAGGAAAGGAATCCTCCACAGAAGCCTTGACACAATTGAAGCCAGCCTAGTGTGAGTGAAGATGGTTTAATCCCCTCTAAAAGAGATATTGACTGCCAGGTCCCATTCCTGTGTGGAGAGACCTGGTGGGAGAAGATGGAGAAGCCTGTGATAGGGGGCTTTGGACATTAGGAGAAAGGCCAGGGCCCTTCCTACAGGAAAGGGTTGAGTCTCAGGAAAGCACGTTGTTATAAAGTAAGGACGTCTCTCGCATTTCCTCTTCCATACGTGCCTGCACATCCTCTTGAAGCCCACCCCAATACGAAACACAATAAGGCCCTCATCAGAAGTGATGTCTTGAATTTCCCAGACTCCAGGATGGTGAGCCAAAATCAACCTCTTCCCTTATGAGTTTCTCGATCTCAGGTGTACCAGACTGAGAGGTGGGGGATGGTAGTACTCAAGAGTCTGAGACAGGGGTATCTTAGATTTGAAGTCATCTTGTGTTCAAAGCAAGATTCAAAAGAGAGGAAGAAGAAAGAAAAGCTGAGGATCTTGCTCAGTGGCAGGGCACTTTCTGAGCACACACAAACCCTAAATTCCATCCCCAGCACTAAAAAAAAAACGAAGAAGAAAATCATTCCAAATCAGCCCCTGACTTTCCTAGACTGAGCGCCTCAAGTAAAGACGGTCCTGATGGCTTCTGTGGAACAGATCAGAGTGTTTCAGCTATCGTGTTCTAAAAATAGCTGTAGCTGCATGAAGACATGAATACTACATTGGAAGGCTCTGAGGCCCTCCAGCCTTGGGTGGGGATTGGATGTCAGCTCTGCTGCAGGAGGCATTTTCTACCCAGTTCCCAGAGTCTGTTCTTCTAAAAGAAGCAGAATACCGTTGGCAGGAAGGAAGCCAGCAGATACTTCAAGTTTCCTGCAGAGGAAGGTCTGTGTGGGTGACTCAAAGCCATGAGGCTTTGCTGCCCATCCTGAAGCAGCTGTCCCTATCCCACTCTGCAGCTTCCACCTTTTCCTCCTCTTAGTCAGTTTGGCATTTTTAAAGGTGAATCAGGCCAGATTGTACTCCTGCCTGAGGAAGCAAAAGGCTTCCCCCACCGTGTGTGTGTGTGTGTGTGTGTGTGTGTGTGTGTGTGTGTGTGTGTGTGTGTGTTTCCACTGAGGTTCTGCATCACCTAAACTGGCCAAAATTAATTATGAAGCCAAGGAGGCCTTGAACTTCTGATCCTTCTGCCCTATCTCCTAATAATAGGATAATAATAGGATTACAGGTATATCAGGTATATGCCACCACAGCCAGTTTATAGGATGCTGGGAATTGAACCCAGGACTTTGTAAATACTCAGCAAGCATTTTACCAACTGAACCCTATTCCCATCCCTCCTTTGTGACTTTTAATAGCATCTAAATCAATGAACTGACCACACCAGCCACTTTCAGGCATCATGAATACCTGCTAGACTCAGCCCTGACCAGTCACAAATTGCTTCCAAAGGGGCCTTTGGAGTTGCTGTCCTGTCTGCCCAGATAAGGCTTTGTGATTCCTCTCAGGCTTCATCTTTGCCTGGATTCAAATCTTGATTCACTTCACCCACGTTCTCACTGCATTTCCGAGGGCCACTGTAACAATATCACCAGTTGGCATGCTTACCAACTCCACTTCCCGAGATGCAATCACGATGTCTGATGGGCCAACCATCTCCTCCAGGGAGATCCTGTTTTCTGCCTTGTTTCATCTATAGCTGTGTCCTCATGTCCTTGGCTCATGGCCCCTTCCACCATCTACAAAGTGCAATGTCCAGTCTCAATGTCACTTTGCTGTGTGAAATTTCCCTGAATTAATTTATAAAGGCAGAGGTAAGTGTGCCCAGATAATCCAGGATCACTGTGCCAGAAAATACAAGCTAAAAACCAGAATCAATATTTTGATTCTTTCTGCGGGGGAGGAACCCTTCCCATCCCAGACTCCCCCTTGGGTAAAGTATTCACCCCAGAAAACTTGTAGTTGAAAACTTCTATTTGAGGACTGTTTAATTCTTTCTTATGTTGCCTTTTTCCATGTTCACCTTGTCTAACGCCAAGACAGGAATCACATCATGAAATTGTAATCAGCAAAGGAAACTGAACTGATCATCCACGTTCTGGGTGCTGGGGAACTTCTAAAGTTTCCAAATGGCAGTCCTACTGCAGCCATAAAGACAGGTGGAGCATCCTGTGATCTCAGCACTGAGATTATATAGGCAGGAAGATCGGAAGTTCAAGGCCACCCTGACTACACAGTGAAATCCAGACCTTGTCTCAAAACAAAGGTACATACATGGTTCCCTTTGGATGTACACAGTAGACAAGAAAGCAGCTTTTTCTAATCATAAGGTAAAATTCAGGTGAACAACCACTGATGGATATGTGATCAAGTCCTCTTGCCCTGAGGACTGTTCATTCCAAGATGGAGCAGTTGATCAAGTCCCCTGTACTGTTATAAGACCTTTCTTGAGGGCGGGTAATTTTTTGTTTGGTTTAGAGACAGGGCCTGGCTCTCTAAACCAAACAAAAATGTAGTCTAGGCTGACTCGGAATTTGTAAACCTCTGCCCTCAGGTTCACCACTCCTGGTACAGGTGGGCACTACCATGCCCAGCTCCAGATCTGGGACCTAATGAATAACAGAGATTTACTTCTTACAGTTCTAGAAGTTGAAAAGTCAAAGGCAGAGGGCTCAAACCTGGTGGGAATCTTCATAAAGGATAGTGGAAGATGAAATAGTAAACAAACATGACAGGGAGAGACAGTAAGGAGGGGTGAGAGGCATTCCCTCTTATCAGAAACCCACTCCCGTGATGACTAATACACTCCCTCAATAACAGCAGCAATCACCTAATCACCTTTAAAAGGTCCCGCCTCTAACTGTGCATTACAGACTAGTTTCTGGCATGTGTTTTGTGGGTATAGGACGTACTTCTCTCTCACTGTGACAGAACAACTGACCTGGAGAGTTTGTCTTGCTACATGGTGTGATGAAGCATCCATCATGGTAGGAAGCAGAACCAGCTGTGGCAGCAAGAACATGATCTGCTGATAGCATTGCCTCTGTAGTCAGGAAGCGGAGGGATTGTTGCTGGTGTTTAACTTGCTTTCAGTCTAAGACCTTCGCCCGAGATACTGCTCACATTTAGAGTGGGTTTTCCTCTGCTAAACATCTCTGGAGACTGTCCCAAAGACATTCCCAGGAGTCTTCTGGGCAAGTCCTGTCGGGTTGACAATGAAGATGAGCCATCACAGTGGTGGTGTCGCCATAACAGGTGCATCTACCTGGCTATGTAAATGCGTGGGTGTTTCATGTCTTTACTCTCAGCAGATCACCTATGTTGTGGCTGTCCTGGCTGCACACTAAAAGTTGAAGCTGCTTTCTTTCTTCTCTATCTTTATCCAGAAGTTTTCTAGGTTATCATATTTTTGGGTTTTAACTACTTTCACCTAAGTTAAAATTATTTTAATATTTATGTTTTGTTTTATATTTTTGTGTGTGTCTGTGTGCGCACACATGCATGCAGGTGTCTGATGAGACCATAAGAGGGCAGATGTGAATTGCTCAATGTGGATGCTGGGAACTGAACTTAGATCCTCTCCAACCTCCTCATGTAACAATTCATAGTTTACATCCGCAAAGTGATTATTGTCATGTATGGTAACATTTCCAGATTGAGGGGACTAGAGACAAATCACCTTTAGGTGATTTGTTATTTGGCCCATCATACCATTCCCATGCCCTCTAGTCCAGTGCTCAGTTTTATTTTTCTTCATGGTACCTGTTGATGTAGTCAAATGTTCACATGGCTCTTTTCTTGCTCCTTACTAGAGAATAATCCACAGGAAGACAGATATTTGGTTTGTTGTTTTTACCAATGTACTGCCAGCATCTTGAAAGGTGGCTGGCCCAAGGTACCTGCTCAGTAAGTGCTGTGGACAAAGGAATATGTCAGTGTCATCTCCATCCATGGCTAAGCCAATCTAAAGAAACCACACAGACATATCCAAGCTTCTCCCATGGCTGCTCTTGATAAGCAGGACATGGAAGCTTGAGAACATGAGCAGTGACAAAAAGGTACCACCTTTTCATGAAGAAAGAGTCAATCAGTATATAAGAGCAGGAGCAAACCAGAAGCAGAAATTTTAGGTCTGTAAGTCACTCACATGGGCTCTGCAGTAGGGCCTTCCACACACTCTCATCTGGAACATTATTCCATCAGAATAACTGGGTGTATGACTCTAGGGAGGGCTAATTTAGGAGAGGATTTGACATGACCCAAGAACATGCTTGGTGGAATAAGGCACTCTACAATTGGCTTCCATAACCCATTTGTGACAGTCTTACATGTTGCCATGAACATATTGCAGTCATTGTGTGCTTCAGGAGAGAGAGAGAGATGTCGGGAGCCAAAGCCTAGCTTAGCTATTTTTCAGTTTATAAGTTAGCTCCTACAGTTAGCCCCTATTGTTTTAAGCTAGGCCATGAATCCAGGTGGCTTCCTTTGATCCTCTCAGAGCAGCAGGTGACATTCTCCAGGCATTCAGCTGAGAACAGATAGATTTCAATATCAATTCTAGCCTGTATGTTACCCCTAACCTCAGGTTTGCCACCTCTTTGAATAATCCTCACATTCTTCACACTCAGAGATTCTATTTAAATGATGGCTGGAAGAATAAAGTGTGCCAGAGCTTGACTGAAAATTCCTCCATGTTCCTGTTTCTCCATTTATCTCACCCCCCGTTTCAGGTCCATGTTGAAGACCCTGCTGGCCAGGGCAGAGAGAGAGAGAGAGAGAGAGAGAGAGAGAGAGAGAGAGAGAGAGAGAGAGAGAGAGAGAGAGAGTTTGAGAGTTTGTTTAAGTTTAAAAGTCCTTTTTAGACTTTCAAGATCAGATCTTGTCCATTTTTGCAATATTACGTCTCTGTTAACACCTAGCTGGGATTCAGTAATAGTCTCTTCAATTTAATTAAAAAAAAAAAAAAAAAAAGACTTAGAAGTCAGTGTGTATCTACCTGCCCTTGCTTTAATGTCTCCTAAAAGCAGGGTCTGGCTTGGGAATGCGAAGAAACTCTATTCCGTCACTGCGAAGGCTTTGCTGTGCAGCAGAACAGATGCATCATGGGATATTGTTTCCTGTGGTGGCAGGTGCTGCTGCTTGCGGGTGCCATCTCTACCAAATAACTTACCAAATAACGAAAAGCTTCTGCCTGCCTGAAGCTCCCTTTCAGTAGAACTATTGAGATGACTTGAAAGAATTGTCAGTATTACTGTAGTGGTTTGACTCCAAGTACACCATAGGCTCAAGCATTTGCACACTTGGTCTCTAATTGGTGGTACTGTTTTGGGAGATTATGGGAGGGGGTTCGGTCTTGCTGAAGGAAGTATGTCTCTTGACAAAAGATTTCAGAGTGTATGGCTTTGCCCCACTTCCAATTCACTCTTTTTACTCTGTGCTTCTGGTTTAAGATGTGAGCACTCAGCCTCCTGATAGGACAACCTGATACCATGCTTCTCCCCACCATTATGAATTCTATACAGCCTGGCATGTTACCACAGCAACATAAAGAAGACTGATGCAGTCACCCCGACCACAGTCTGTGTCCTCTGGTATGTTTCTAAGGCCAAAACTGCTGCATCTTCAGTTAGTCTAGAAACCTCAAGGTCATAGTCAGCCTTTGCTTTCTTAGGACACCAAAAGACACATCTCAGCACCAGTTAAGAAAGCTTTTTGTTTTTCTTTTTGATGTTGTTTTAAATTGCAGCATACTGCAACAATGTGATTTATCTAACAACTACATAGTAACATCCCATTATCATGTCAATCTGACGCTATACTAGAATTTTAATATCACATTTATAGTTACTGAATGGTACATTGTATCATAATATGTAGCATATTTAATAACATAATAAAATATTTTTAAAAGCTTTTCTTGAAAAAAAAAAAAAGGCCAACCTATCTATCTAGTCTACTTAGTGAGTTCTAGGCCAGTGAGAGAAGAATGTCTCAAAAGCAAGGTATGTGGCTTCTGAGGAACAACACCCAAGGTTTTCCTCTGGCCTCCACACATATGCACACAGGTATATGTGTACTCACCTCATGCATGCATACATGCACACTGATAAAAATAAATTACCAAAGCACCTCTCCCAGATCTCCTGCCCTTGTCTATGCCATGCTGAATGGCAGTTCTAACAAGCATAGGTGTGGGATAAAAAAAAAAAAAAATACCATAAACTGACATGGACTTGGGTCAGATTGGAGGTAGGAGACATTCTTCATCACCAATAGTTGATGAAGGCTGGGTATGTCTGGAAGAAAATTCTATAGCCCTGTAATTTGAAAACCTTTCAATAACAGGCATAGTTCCTGTTCAGAAGCTCCATCTAGTGGTAGGTCCTTGAGTGCATTTCATGGTCTCTAAATGGGGTATCTTCAATATCTAGATTTGTATTTGCATTCTGACCACTTTAATTTTTAAAAGTTTCTCACTCATGAAGCAAAAATAAAATATCTACTTTATAATGACACAAGTTCTTTCTTTTAGTTGTTAAATTTTTCTAAAAGAATAATTACAAAGTTTTTAATACCATTACATATATATATACACATATATGTATATATATGTATATATATTGCGTTGTCAAAATAGACCCATTTACATTACATTAAACTTTCATTTCCCGTTGAGGAAGAAAGGTAAAGTAGAAAAGCTGGTACATGAGAGCTATGAGAATAGCATATGGAATGAGCCTAATGGCAGAAAGACTAAAGAACCTCAGAACTAGGAACCACCTGTATGAGGCAGAGCATAGGACAAGCCCATGTATGCAAATACAAGAGCAGACGAATACTATGGAAGACATATGTAAAGGGTGCATTTCTTATTTCTTGGTTATTGCTGTCATGTGAGTGCCCTAAAATTTATAAAAGGGGTGAGAACTCTGTGAGTTCTCTAAAAACAAGCAAAACCATAAATGCAACACTGGTGTGAGGAAATGCTTCAAACTCTTTATGACTAATATTTTTTCTGGGTAGTAATTCAGGTAAATACTTGATCTAGGAAAGGGAAGCAAGTGTCTTCTCATTTGGCAGCCTTTTATTCTTTATAGATGTTTTTATAAGAAAGAGAATTGTAGGTTCTTCCATGTATGTTCTCAGAATTCTTGTCTATAAAGAACCAGAAGCTGTGCATAAAATATATACCCCAAATAAGGAATTCATTGTTTACAATGAGGACCCTAGACTATCCTAATATTCAACATCTTCATATTTCCACATGGAAATAAAAAGTTTATTTTAAAAAAATCAGGCATATATTTTTAAAGTTTGCAATCTGCAAACATGAACTATATCTTTAAAAAGAGTCCACCTTGTTAGTTTCACATGAAAAGAGATACACACTACCAAGGCCACACGAGAGTTTATTTAAGAGAGTTCCCTGGCGGGTGCAGAAGCAAAGAAGCAGAACAGATCAGGAGACAGAGAGAGAGAGAGACCCCAAACGTGCTTGGTCTCTTAAGAGAAGGGGTGTGTATGGGTTTACATAGTCACATTTAGGGCATGCCTCGTATGCTTCATGCTTCTAGGGAGGTGCTTCCATATGCAGTGACACAGGGTTTACGCAGCAACACCCAGGGGCGTACCTCCTTACAAGGTGCATCCCACCTGAGCTGAGTTGGCTTAGCTACATGAAGTGCCAGATGTTTTTACAGAGAGAGGACATCCTTTTTCTAGTTCCTGATTTTAGTGGAATTGCTGAGTTTTTCTCCATTAAGACTGATGTTGGCTGTGGGTTTCTTGTAAAGCCCCTTCATTATATTAAGATATTTTTCCTGTATTCCTCCTGATCTCTCCAGAGCTTTTATCATAAAGAAGTGTTGGATTTTGTCAAAGGATTTTTCAGCTTATAAGAATATGATCATGTGGAGTTTTTTTTTTCCTTCAGTTTGTTTATATGATGGATGACATTTAAGGTTTTTCATATGTTGAACCATTCCTGAATTTCTGGATAAAGCCTACTTGATCATGATGGATGATAATTTTTATATATTATTGTAAGCGGTTTGTCAATATGTTGTTGACAATTTTAGCATCAATATTCATAAGGGAAATTGGTCCGTAATTCTCCTTCTTTAGTGCCTCTTTGAGTGGCTTGGGTATTAGGGTAATTGTGGCCTCCTAAAAGGAATCAGGCAATATTCCTTCGGTTTCTACTGTGTGAAATAGTTTGAGGAGTAATGGTAGTAATTCTTCTTTGAATATCTGGTAGAATTCTGCATGAAAACATCTGAACTGGGCTTTGTTTACTTGGGAAGCTTTCAATGACAGTTTCAATTTCCTTTAGGGTTACAGGTCTGTATAGGTAATTAATCTGGTCTTCATTTAATTTTGGTAAATAGTACCTGTCCAAAAAGCTATCTATTTCTTCTAGGTTTTCCATTTTTGTGGAATATAGATTTTTCAAAGTATGACCTGATAATTCTCTGGATTTCCTGGGGGTCTATTGTTATGACCCTTTTTCATTTCTGATTTTGTTGATTTGGATACTCTCTGTCTCTGCTTTTTGGTTAGTTTGGGTAAGGGTTTTTCTATCTTGCTGACTTTCTCAAAGAACCAACTCTTTGATTCATTGATTCTTTGTATTGTTCTTTTTGTTTCAATTGTATTGATTTCAGCTCTAAGTTTGGTTATTTCCTGCCATCTACTCCTTCTAGGTGAGTTTGCTTCTAATTGTTCTAAGGCTTTCAGCTGTGCTGTTAGGTCTCTAGTGTGGGATTTCTCAAGGCTTTTCATATAGGCATCTAGTGCTATGAATTTTCCTCCTAAGACTGCTTTCATTGTGTCCCACAAGTTTGTGTTCGTTGTGAATTCATTTTCATTAAATTCTAGGAGGACTTTGATTTCTTTCTTTCTTAATTTCTTCCTTGACCCAGATGTGGTTCAGCTGAGTGAAGTGTAGTTTCCATGAGTTGGTAGGCTTTCTTTTGATTTTTGATGTTGTTAAACGCTAACTTTAAGCCCTGGTGGTCTGATATGATACAATGGATTATTTACAATTTTTGTATGTATTGATATTTGCTTTATGACCAATTATGTGGTCAGTTTTAGAGAAAGTTCCATGAGGTGCTGAGAAACAGGTATCTTCCTTTACATTTGGATGGAAGCTTCTATAAATACTTATTAAATTCATTTGCCTCATAACCTCTGTTAGACTCCTTATTTCTCTGTTGAGTCTCTGTCTGGTTGACCTATCCAGGGGTAAAGTGGGGTATTGAAGTCTCCCACCATTAGGATGTGAGAATTGATGTAGGATTTGAGGTTTAGCAGTGTTTCTTTTACATAGGTAGGTGCCCTTATATTATGGGCATAAATATTCAGGCTTGAAATCTCCTCTTGACCAATTTTTCCTGCTATGAATAAGTAATGTCCATCTTCATCCCTTTTAATTGCTTTTAGCTTAAAGTCTACATTGTTAGATAGTAGGATGGCAACCCCAGCTTGTTTCTTAGGGCCATTTGATTGGAAAATCTTTTCCCAACCCTTTACTCTGAGCCTGTGTCTGTGTTTGTGGTTGAGGTGTGTTTCTTGTATGCAACAGAAGGACAGCTTCTGTTTTGTATCCATCTTGTTAGTGTGTGTCTTTTTATAGGTGAGTAGAGTAAGGTGATATTAAGGGATGTTAGTGATCACTGATTGATGTTTCCTGCTATTTTTGTGGTAGCTTGTATGTACTTTCTTTCTTTGGGCTTCTCTTCTGTGGGATTATTGAATGTTGGTGTTTTCCTGGGTATATCTGGGATCCATAGGTTGGAGTATTCCCTCTAATACTTTCTGGAGGGCAGGATAGGAAGATAAGTATTGTTTCAGTTTGACTTTGTCATAGCATTAAATACCTTGGAGTAACTATAACCAAAGAAGTAACAGATCTATTTGAAAAAATTTTAAATCATTGAAGAAATTGAAGAGGATATCAGAAAATGGAAAGATATTTCATGTTCCTGGATAGGTAGGATCAACATAGTAAAAATGGCAATTTTACCATGAAGTTCTAAAGATCGTGCCAATGCAGAAACAGACTCGGGCTGGCCAGAGGACCAGTTTTAAGGCTTTTGTCGCTATTGGGGACTACAATGGTCATGTTGGGCTTGGTGTTAAGTGCTCCAAGGAGGTATCTGTGGGGCCATCATCTTGACCAAACTTTCCATTGTCCCTGGGCGGAGAGGCTACTGGGAGAACAAGATTGGCAAGCCCCACACTGCTCTGTGTAAAGTGACAGGCCCTTGTGGCTCTGTGATAGTGGGACTTATCCCTGCCCCCATAGGCACTGGCATCATCTCTGTTCCAATGCCCAAGAAGCTACTGATGATGTCAGGTATTGATGACTGCTACACATCAGCCAGGTGCTGCACTGTCACTCTGGGCAACTTTGCCAAGGCCACCTTTCATGCTATCTCTAACACCTGATACCTGACCTCTAGAAAAAGACTGTGTTCACCAAGTTTCTTTATCGAGAATTCACTGACCATCTTGTGAAAGCCCACACCAGAGTCTCTGTTCAGAGGACCCAGGCTCCAGCTGTGGCTACCAAATAATAGTTTCACATGAAAAATAAAAGTAAATTGAGCCTGTTTAAAAAAAAAAAAAAAAAAAAAAAAAAGAGTGAAAGGTTCAGCTTTAAGACCAGGCAGGGAAATTTGAGCAGGACTCTAAGGCATATTGTGACACTGTGGGCTAACCTTAGGAAAGTGCATTTCAGGTGTTTATTAAGAACACTCACAATTTTTGATGATGGCAATTCAAGTACAGCTCTGCACAGAATACAAAGTTCAGTAAGCCCCAATCCCAATCCCAGTCTGTGAACAATAGAGAGCTAAGAATTAAAGACTACATACCCCCAGGGTGGAAACCATGTCTATTTTGTCTACAATTGAATGACTGGTGCAATTCCACATGTCTGCCTCCATATGACATGGAGGTTTTGTTTTGTTTTGTTTTTCTTAAAAAAAAAAACTCTGTTAATTATTGTTAGGTAAAGTAGATATGAAATATACTCTGAGATCTCACAGCTGGAGAGGCATCAACAGGTTCACAGAAAAAAATCAGAGAAAATCAAATGAAATACTATGTGATTTTAAGTACATTAGAGCAAGGCAAGACATTTCGTCAAACAGTGCAAAGAGGAGTCTTGGTACAGGGGAGAGAACACAAATCTTCAGACTGAAGCACAGGGTTCTACTCACACCAAGCTTGTTGTGAGAAGTAGCACCATGATGAGAAATGGTGTGCGTGCGTGCGTGCGTGCGTGCGTGCGTGTGTGTGTGTGTGTGTGTGTGTGTGTGTGTGTGTGTGTGTGTGCCAGTAATATCCTGGAAGAATGCTGTGGCTGTGATACTTCATTTTGGAGGCTCCCTTAAAATAGGAAAGTAAACATTGCAAGCAGGAGCAAAGAAAGACTCGTGGCTGTTTTTAATAACCCAAAAAACTATGCAAGCTTCAAGTCGCTTTATACACCACTGTTTCAAACTGTTATTTGAGCATGCTTCTAACAACCTGGAAAAGTGGACAGATCAGGCACTTAAGGACTATGTAAGTAGTCACTTCATCTAGTAAGTAGCCACAGTAAGAAGGAAGAACCAGAAGTAACATTCATTAAGACTGTATCCCAGGATCCCAGAACCCCATGCCGAGGGCCTTCACCCAAGCTCCCTGGGATCACCATGTAACAGGCCATGGCAGGGAAATGTTGTGATACAGTCCCACACTATACCTCCACCTGAGTACCTCTGGTCGGCATTCTTGGATGTGAAGATTGTGTACAAAGAAATGCCTGGAAATCTCAGGGTGCCGCTAAAACCCTGCCCGAGGTAGCACAGAGATGGATGCCTGGAGCTGTTACCTGCTGAGTCCTGGCCAGAAAGCTGGTCCCATGGCTGGCTTGGGGCAGTTGTCCTAGCAGCCTTGAGTGCAGCGGCCCCTAGTGGTTAAGGTGCGCAGCAGCGCGATACCTGCTGCTCAGGACATTAATGAAACTGGATTGCTTTGGGAGATTTTTTGGGGGGGGGGGGGAATCCTTATTTTTTTAACTGTTTCTGTCTTTTTATCCATGACTATCCTAATCAGCCACTGCTACTCACCTACTGCCTACAGCGGTTACGATGCAAAAGGCCTTAGCTGGAATTCTGTTCCCTTAAGTATGGACTCTTTCAAGCTATAACGTGAACATATCTAAACCTCTGTCCCTCTAAAGAACCCAAGACTCCTTTGGTTATAGATACTCCAAGGTATTTAATGCTATTTGCAGCTATTATAAAGGGTGATGTTTCCCTTATTTCTTTTTCAGCCCTTTTATCTTTAGTGTGTAGTAAGGCTACTGATTTCTTTGAGTTAATCTTGTATCCTGCCACATTACAGATGGTGTTTATCAGCTGTAGAAGTTCCTTGGTAGACTTTTGTGGGCCTCTTATGTATACAGTCATATCATCTACAAATAGAGATAGCTTCACTTCTTCTTTTTCAATTTGTATCTCCTTCATCTCCTTTCGTTCTCTTATTGCTTTAGCTAAAACTTCGAGAACTATATTGAATAGATAAGGGGAGAGACGACATCCTTTTTCTAGTTCCTGATTTTAGTGGGATTGCTTTGAGTTTTTCTCCATTAAGTTTGATGTTGGCTGTTGGTTTTTTGTAAATCTCCTTTTATTATATTGAGATATTTTTTCCTTATATTCCTCCTGATCTCTCCAGGGCTTTTGTCATAAAGGAGTGTTGGATTTTGCCAAAGGATTTTTTCAGCAAAGAAGAATATGATTATGTGGGTTTTTTCCTTCAGTTTGTTTATATGATGGATGACATTTATGGTTTTTCCTTTCTTTCTTTTTAGAATTTTACATTTTAATTAACTTATTAATTCCTCTGCCATATCATTATTTGTTTCTTTACTCCATTTAATTTTTAAATGTTCACATTGACTTGGGAATCAATTTCGAGCTGGCAACTTAAAAGAAAGCTGTATTAAGGTATTCACTTTGAGTGAAACACTTATGACAATTTCCTGAGTAATTCACACATTATTACCGTCCTTTCTCTTAATGATCTAGGACTTCATTAATTATGCACTTTCTTTACTAGAGCAGAATTTAAGGGTTGAACTCAACTCCAGACTACCTGCTTTCAGTTTTGTTCAGATTCCCAAATTATTACTACTGTATATCTTAAAATTTTGAACTATTAAAAATATGCCATTCTCAGTGACATACAAACTTGGCTGTCATCAGCTTGTAGAAATCTAGATGATAACTATAAGACTGTACTATTTCCACACAAGAAAAGTTAGTGTTCCCATTAAGCACTTACTTTACTGGGGATGGGATAATAGCTCTCGCCACTTTAGGGTAGGGTATAGAAACATAGGTTAAAATATAAAACAAAACAACAATCCTAAATTTCCCCAGACATTTGTTTCTTTCTCATCCTCACTGCTGCCTTTCCCACTTCTATCCCGAATGCCATTTCTTTTTGTTCCTCTGTTTTCAGTTAGCTGGTGAGCAATACTATTGAACACATAGCTCTATAAATCGCTTAAAATAAACTAATATGTTTCATCCCCCCAAAAAAAGAGAAATGTTCTTTGCATTGTATTTTTGCATTTAAATACTCAGTTTTTTATTTTATCATTTCCTCTAATATCTTGTAAAAAGCAAAGGATATTTCTTCCCAGCACAGTGGACCAGTTTGGTGTTCTTCCTGGACCCTGGATTAGGCATAAATCACATGCATACACTTGTTTTCACAGAAATATGTGCTATAAGTTATTAAGTGGGGAAGAAATGTTGGAGTCGCTGCTTTTTAACTCAAGAAAACAACAACAACAATAGCAAATGACCTTGCAGGTGTAATTTTTAAGAAGAGAAAAAGGGGATTGTTGTAAAAGGTTCTGGCCCGGACTTCCTGGGCCTGGACCAAAGTTTTAGTTCCATTCTCAGCCCCACTTAGCCTCACATAATCACACACAGGTTTATATTATTTTTATACTGATTGACCTGAGGCCCAGGCATCTAATATGCTCTCAATCTAACCCATTTTGTTCAGCTGTGCGGCTCAGTACCTTTTCTCAGAGCAGCATTTCCTCTGCTTCTCCTGGCAGCTCCAGTGACTCTGGCATCTGTGTTGTCTCTCTGGCAGCTTTGTGTCTGGCATCTCTCTGTTCTGCCTGTACTCAGAGTTTTCTTTGCCTGGAAGCCCTGCCCACACTTCCTATTTGCCTTTAGCCAATCAGCTTTTATTAAACCCATAGGTGGGACAAATATTTACATTACCAGCATAATCCCACTACAAGAATGTCTGTGTTAGCATGGGCTAAGATGTAGTGGTAAAGGAGATGGGCAAGAGGGAGAAGAACAGGGTGCAAGGGAAAGAGGGAAGGAACATTTGTCCTCGAGGGTCAAAGGACTGACTCTGGATAGAGAGGAGGCTAGGCACATAAGAAAAATGGCAGTTTATGGGGGCTGGAGAGATGGCTCAGAGGTTAAATGTGCTGACTGTTCTTCCAAAGGTCCTGAGTTCAATTCCCAGCAACCACATGGTGGCCCACAACCATCTATGGTGACATATGGTGCCCTCTTCTGTATACTGTATACATAATAAATAAATCTTTTGAAAAAGAAAAATGACAGTTTATAAAGGTAAAATGAGAAATTTCACGTTGGGATGAGGTGTTTAATTTTAATCGGGTATGTTAATTAGGTTAACCAAACCGGTTTTTGATTTCTGGACTTTAATACATTGATAGCTGCACCTTGGTAGTCAGAGTCAGGAGAAAAAAGTGGCAGAATAAGGCTAACCCTAACCCTGGAGGCCAGCTTTACAATGTATCTAAGGACTGTTAACATGCAGAGGGGGTTGGGAGAAAAGCAAGGTCTGGAAGAGCCACGTGCCACAGAGGGTTAGTGTCCCTTCCACAACAGCTGGAGATTTGATTATGTCATTTGGAAACAAACTAGCCAGTTCACTTGTAGGAAATTCCTTAAACTAGTATGAATATTTACTGTTTCCCAGGTATGATGGCTTTGAGACATTAATCTCCTTGGTACTATTTACAAAGGACAAGTACATACGTTTTGTATAAAATGTCATTGCAAACTTTGATTTGGTAAACTCAGAAACTAAACTGCTACAAAAATCAAAAACAAAATCCTTGCTATACACATTCCTTACAGTTAATCATCAAACAACAGCAAAACACTGTAACAAAATAAATTATTTAGTTATTTTTTTTCAGGAGAGTGTTATAAACACTTAAAATATATTATTTAACTATGCTTTTAGGAGTCTCATAAGAAATATGAATCATACAGTTAGAAGTTCATCCAAGACAGAGCTATGGCTTCCTTGCAAATGAGATGATGTACAGATGAAGATGCATGGCAGTCTAATGAATAATCAGCTTCCTGTAATTATAAAAATCTCCTTAAATGTCTCTTTCTTTTGACCATGGTTTTTCTAACCACTCACTCTCATGAATAGATTAGGGTTTGTCTTTTTAACGATCAGCAGATTATTTCATTCTTACATCATTCCTTTCATCTGAATATCTTTAAAGTCTGTTTAATTATCCCACTTTAGATATGAAGTGTCTCAGCTCTGAAACTTTAAATGACTTAGCTCATGTCCCAGTGATTGTCTCCAGGACAACTAGGAATACCTAACATTGTACAGACAAAAGATATTCCCCATCACACCCCATAAGCTTGAACTTTCTTTTTTTATTATTATGAATAAAGAAGTCACATTTTCTATCCTTGTATACACTTATTCAAGGTCCCTTCCCGCTCCCACCACATCAGATCATTCTCTCTTCTCTACATCTCCCCATCCCCCGCTTGGGCAGGAAGTCCCAAGGTCCCAAGGTCCCAAGGTCCCAATATTGCTTAGTTCAGCCTCCACTCCTGGCAAATCCAGATTTCTCCCCCCAACACCAAGGTGTTAGTACAAAGTGATTCTGATTCCAAGCTGTTCAATGGTTGTGGTTTGCAGCTTGGGCATGCTTTGTTTTTTCTCTTTCTTTCTTTTTTTTTTTTTTGTTTTTTGTTTTTTGTTTTTTTTTGTTTGTTTGTTTGTTTAGAGTCCACTAATGAGTGAGTAAATCCCCAGTTTATCTTTCTGGGTTTGTGATACCTCGCTTAGGGGGATATTCTCCAAATCCATCCATTTGCCTGCAAGTTTTAGGATATCATTTTTCTTACTGCTGAGTAGTATTCCATTGTGTAGATGTACCACAGTTTGTTAATCCATTCTTCAGTTGAGGAGCATCTAGGTTGTTTCCAGGTTCTTGCTATTACGAATAATGCTGTGATGAACATAGTTGAGCTAATACCTTTGGAGTATGACTGTGCATCATTAGGGTATACACCCAGAAGTGGTATTGCTGGGTCCTTGGGGAGATTGATTTTCAATTTTCTGAGAAACTGCCATACTGGATTCCAAAGTGGCTGAACAAGCTTACACTCCCACCAACAATGGAGTGTTCCCTTTGCTCCTCACCCTCTCCAGCATAGGCTGTCATCTGTGTCTTTTATCTTAACCAATCTGACAGTTGTCAGGTGGTATCTCAAAGTTGTTTTGATTTGCATTTCTCTGATGGCTAAAGATGATGAGCACTTTTTTCAAGTGCCTTTCAGCCATTCATAATTCTTCTGCTAAGAATTCCCTTTTTAGATCTGTACCCCATTTTTTGATTGGGTTATTCAAGGTTTTGGGCTCTAGATTCTTGAGCTCTTTATATATCTTAGAGACCAGTCCTCTATCACTTTTAGAGTTGGTAAAAATCTTTTCTCATTCTGTAGGCTGTCGTTTTGTCCTATTGACAGTGTCCTTGACTTTACAGAAGCTTCTCAGCTTCAGAAGATCCCACTTATTGATTGTTGATTTTAGTGTCTGTGCCACTGGTGTCATATTTAGGAAGTGGTCACCTGTGCCAATTCGTAAAAGTGTATTTCCTACTTTCTTTTCTATCAAGTTCAAAGTGGCTAGGTTTATGTTGAGGTGTTTGATCCACTTGGATTTGAGTTTTGTGCAGGGTGACAGGCTTGGATCTATTTGCATTTTTCTGCACACTACCAGCCAGCTATGTCAACACCATTTGTTAAATATACTATCTTTTTTCCATTGAATGTTTTGGTCCTCTTTGTCAAAGATCAGATGTTCATAGGTTTTTGGATTAATGTCTGGATCCTCAATTCTATTCCATTGATCCACAAGTCTGTTTTTATGCCAGTACCAGGCTGTTTATATTACTGTAGCTCTATAGTATAATTTGAAGTCAGGAATGGTGACACCTCCTGAGCTTCTTTTGCTGAGCAAAATTGTTTTGGCAATTCTGGCTTTCCTGTTATTCTAAATAAAATTGAGTATTGTTCTTTCAAGGTCTGAAAAATATTGTGTTGGGATTTTGATGGGCAGTGCATTGAATCTGTAGATTGCTTTTGGTAGAATTGCCATTTTTACTATGTTGATCCTACCTATCCAGGAACATGGGAGATCTCTCCATTCTCTGATATCCTCTTCAATTTCTTTCTTTAGTAATTTAGAATTTTTGCCGAATAGATTTGTTACTTCTTTGGTTATAGTTGCTCCAAGGTATTTAATACTATTTGCAGTATTATGAAGGGGGTAATGTTTCCCTTATTTCTTTTTCAGCTCTTCTATCTTTAGTGTATAGAAGGGCTACTGATTTCTTTGAGTTTATCTGGTATCCTGCTACATTGCTGAAGATGTTTATCAGCTGTAGCAGTTCCTTGGAAGAATTTTGTGGGTCACTTATGTATACAATCATATCATCTGCAAATAGAGATAGCTTCACTTCTTCTTTTCCAATTTGTATGCCCTTAATCTCTTTTTGTTCCCTTATTGCTTTAGCTAAAACTTCAAGAACTATATTGAATAGATAAGCGGAGAGAGGACATCCTTGTCTAGTTCCTGACTTTAGTGGGATTGCTTTGAGTTTTTCTCCATTAAGTTTGATACTGGCTGTCAGCTTCTTGTAAATCGCCCTTATTATATTTAGGTATTCTCCCTGTATTCCTGATCTCTCCAGGGCTTTAATCATAAAGGAGTGTTGGATTTTGTCAAAAGCTTTTTCGGCATCTAAGGATATGATCATGTGGTTTTGTTCCTTTAGCTTCTTTATATGATGGATAACGTTTACAGTTTTTCGTATGTTAAACCAGCCCTGCATTTCTGGGATGAAGCCTACTAGGTCATGGTGGATGATATTTTTTATATATTGTTGTATACGGTTTGCTAAAATTTTGTTGAGAATTTTAGCATCAATATTCATGAGGGAAATTGGTCTGTAATTCTCCTTTTTGTTGTGTCTTTGAGTGGCTTAGGTATTAGGGTAATTGTGGCCTCATAAAAAGAATTGGGCAATATTCCTTCAGTTTCTACTGTATGAAATAGTTTGAGGAGTAATAATAGTAATTCTTCTTTGAATATCTGGTGGAATTCTGCATAAAAACATCTGACCTGGGCTTTTTTTACTTAGGAGGCTTTTAATGACAGCTTCAATTTCTTTTAGGGTTATAGGTCTGTATAGGTAATTAATCTGGTCTTCATTTAATTTTGGTAAGTGGTACCTGTCCAAAAAACTGTCCATTTCTTCTAGGTTTTCCATTTTTGTGGAATACAGATTTTTCAACGTATGACCTGATAATTCTCTGTATTTCCTGGGGATCTGTTGTTATGTCCCCCTTTGCATTTCTGATTTTGTTGATTTGGATACTCTCTCTCTGCTTTTTGGTTAGTTTGGATAAGGGTTTTTCTATCTTGTTGACTTTCTCAAAGAACCAATTCTTTGATTCATTGATTCTTTGTATTGTTCCTTTTGTTTCAATTGTATTGATTTCAGCTCTACATTTGATTATTTCCTGCTGTCTACTCCTTCTATGTGAGTTTGCTTCTAATTGTTCCAAGGCCTTTACCTGTGCTGTAGTTCTCTAGTGTATGATTTCTCTAGGCTTTTCATATAGGCATCTAGTGCTATGAATTTCCCTCTTAAGACTGCTTTCATTGTGTCCCACAAGTTTAGGTTCATTGTGGATTCACTGTCATTAAGTTCTAGGAGGTCTTTGATTTCTTAATTTCTTCCTTGACCCAGAGGTGGTTCAGTGGAGTGATGTTTAGTTTCCATGAGTTGGTAGGGTTTCTGTGATTTTTGATGTTGTTGAACGTTCACTCTAGGCCCTAGAGGTCTGATATGATACAAGGGATTACTTCCATTAATTTGTATCTGTTGATGTTTGCTTTATGACCAATTATGTGGTCAATTTTAGAGAAAGTTCCATGAGGAGCTGAGAAATATGTATATTCCTTTGAATTTGGATGGAAATTTCTATAAATAACTATTAAATCCATTTGCATCATAACCTCTGTTAGACTCCTTATTTCTCTGTTGAGTCTCTGTCTGGTTGACCTATCCAGGGGGGAGAGTGGGGTATTGAAGTCTCTCTCACTATTAGGGTGTGAGAATTGATGTGATATTTGAGCTTTAGCAGTGTTTCTTTTACATAGGTAGGTGCCCTTATATTAGGGGCATAAATATTCAGGCTTGAAATCTCCTCTTGACCAATTTTTCCTGCTATGAATAAGTAATATTCATCTTCGTCCCTTTTAATTGCTTTTAGCTTAAAGTCTACCTTGTCATATAGTAGGATGGCAACCCCAGCTTGTTTCTTAGGGCCATTTGATTGGAAAGCCTTTTCCCAACCCTTTACTCTGAGCCTATATCTGTCTTTGTGGTTCAGGTGTGTTTCTTGTATGCAGCAGAAGGATGGCTTCTGTTTTTGTATCCATCTTGTTAGTATGTGTCTTTTTATAGGTGAGTTGAGTCCACTGATATTAAGGGATGTTAGTGACCACTGATTTATATTTCCTGCTATTTTCGTGGTAGCTTGTATGTATTTCCTTTCTTTGAGCTTTTCTTTTGTGAGATTATTGAATGTTTGTGGTTTCATGGGTGTATCTGGGATCCTTAGGTTGGAGTTTTCCCTCAAATACTTTCTAGAGGACTGGGTTGGTAGATAGGTATTGTTTCAGTGTACCTTTGTCATGAAATATCTTGCTTACTCCATCTATGGTGATTGATAATTTTGCTGAGTATGGTCGTCTAGGTTGGCAGCCATGCTCTTTTAGTGTCTGTAATACTTCTGACCAAGCCCTTCTATCTTTCATTGTTTCCATTGAATAGTCAGGTGTTATTCTGATGGGTCTGCCTGTATAGGTAAGTTGGCCCTTCTCTTTTGCAGCTCTTAAAATTTTTTCTTTCTTCTGTATGTTTTTTGGCTTGATAATTATGTGGCAATTGGACTATTTTGGGGGATCCTATCTATTCGGTGTTCTGTAAGCTTCTTATATCTTTATAGACATTTCCTTCTTTAAGTTAGGATTGTCTTCTTCTATGATTTTATTGAATAAATTATCTGTGCCTTTGAGCTGGTATTCTTCTCCTTCTTCTTTTCCTATTTTTCTCAAGTTAAGTCTTTTCATGGTGTCCCAGATTTCCTTAATATTTTGTTTTATGTCTTTTTTTCTTTGACTGATATATCTAATTCCACTACTGAATCTTCCACTCCAGAGATTCTCTTTTCCACCTCTTGGATTCTGTTGGTTATGCTTATATCTGTAGTTCCAGCATTTTTAATTTAGATTTTCTATTTCCATGTTTGCCTCATTTTGTGCCTTTTTTTTATTGCTTCTGTTTCAGTTTTTAGTTCCTGGAATGTTTCTTTCACTTTTTGGTTTACCTTTTCTTGGTTTTCTTTCAAGACTTTGTTCATCTCTTCCAATTTTTTGTTTTTCTTCTATTTCTTTAAGGGAATTTTTTATATCTTCTTTTAAGGCTTCAATAATCTTCATAGAGGTGTTTTTGGTGTTGTTTCCTTCTGTTTCATCTTCATTGCTCTGTTCAGGTCTTATAGTTGTAGAACCACCAGTTTCTTCTGGAGTTGTCTTGTTGTTCTTTATATTATTATATGTATTTTTGCACTGGCATCTGCCCATGGCTTCAGTGGTTCATGATTAGTCAGCTCCTAGTCAGTTGCCACAAGAGGGCTTGTGTGTCTCCCGTCTCCTCTGAGCAAGGGGTCTGCTTGATCTTTGACTCTGAACAGGGGTCTGAATTTCAAAGCCTAAGTCCTTCTCTGATGATGTAGTTCGCCCTGTAGGCGGGTCCTGGCATTGCAAGGTCCCCTTTCTTAGGTGTGGCTGAAGGAGCCCCTCATGGCCAAACCCTAGTCCTGTCTGCTAAGGAGAGTCTGGGATCAGACTCTACTGATTGACTTTGGTCCCTGTAGTTTTTATTATTGTTGAACTCTAACTTTAGTTTATGGTGGTCTGATAGGATACAAGGAGTTATTCCCATTTTTTGTGTCTATTCATATTTGCTTTATGACTTAGTATGTGGTCAGTTTTACAGAAAGTTTCATGGGGTGCTGAGAAAAAAAGTTTATTCCTTTGTGTTTGGGTGGAAAGTTCTGTATATATCTATTAAGTCTATTTGAATCAAAACCTCTGTTAGATCCCTAATTTTTATGTTAAGTTTCGGTCTGGTAAATTTATCCTTTGTTGATAGTAGGGTATTGAAGTCTCCCACTATTAATGTGTGAGGTGTGATGTGAGATTTAAGCTTTACTAATGCTTCTTTGATATATGTGGATGCCCTTCTATTTGGGGCATAAATGTTTAGGATTGAGACTTCATATTGATTAATTTTTTTCCTTGAGACATATAGGTATTGTCTATCCCTATTTCTTTTGATTGATTTTAGTTTGGAGTCTTTTATTTTTTAGATATTAGGATGACACCAGCTTGTTTTTTAAGTCCATTTGATTGGAAAGTCTTTTCCCAACCCTTTTCTCTGAGCCAGTGTCTGTTTTTGAAGTTGAGGTGTCTCTTGTATGTAGCAGAAGGATTGATTCTGCTTTTGGGACCTTTGTGTTAGCCTGTGTCTTTTTATAGGTGAATTGAGTCCAATGATATTAAGGGATAATAATAACCAATGATTGTTATTTCTTTGGGGTTTTTTGGAGGTATTGTGTCTGTGTTTCCCTTCTTTGGGGTTTTCTTCTGTGGGATTATCTATTGCTTGTGGTTTCATGGGTGAATCTGGTTTCCTTAGGTTGAGGCTTTCTCTCTAGAGCTTTCTGTAGGGCTGAATTTGTGGATAGGTATTGTTTAAATCTGGTTTTGTGATGAAATATCTTGTTTACTCTATCTATGATTGAGAGTTTTGCTGAGTATAGTAATCTGGGCTAGCAACCATCGTCCTTTAGTGTTTGTGCAACATCTGACCAGAATATTCTGGCTTTCATTCCTTCCAATGAGTAATCTGGTGCTATTCTGATGGGTCTGCCTTTATAAGTTACTTGGCCTTTTTCCTTTGTGGCTCTTGTTATTCTTTCTATATTTTATAGGTTTAGTGCCTTGATTATAATGTGATGAGCAGACTTTTGGGGGGATCTATTTGGTGTTCTGCAAACTACTTAAATCTTTATAGGCATTTTCTTCTTTAGATTGGGAAAGTTTTCTTCTATGATTTTGTTGAATATATTTTCTGTGCCTTTGAGCTGGTATTTGTCTCCTTCTATTCCTGATATTCTTAGGTTTGGTCTTTTCATGGGGTCCCACATTTCCTGGACATCTTTTGTTATGACTCTTGGTTTTAGTGTCCCCTTTGACTGATGTATCTATTTCCATTATTGAATCTTCCACACCAGAAATTTTCTCTTCCATCTCTTGGATTCTGTTGGTTATGCTTGAATCTGTAGTTCTAGTTTGTTTCTTCAGATTTTCTATTTCCTGCATTCCCTCGGTTTGTGTCTTCTTTATTGCTTCTATATCAATTTTTAAATCTTGAAATGCTTCCTTCACCTGTTTGATTTTTTTTTTTTTTGGTTTTCTTTATTGTCTTTCAAGAATTTGTTGATCTCTTCCAATTTTTTGTTTGTCTTTTCCTCTACTTCTTTTTTTTTTTTTTAGTAATGTTTTTCTTTTATTTTTTAAGATTTATTTATTATGTATACAGTATACAGAAGAGGGTACCAAATGTCATTATAGAAGGTTGTGAGCCACCTTGTGGTTTACAGAAATTGAACTCAGGACCTCTGGAAGAACAGTCAGTGCTCTCACCCTCTGAGCCATCTCTCCAGCCATTTCCTCTGCTTCTTAAAGGGATTTTTTTATTTCCTTCTTTAAGGCTTCTATTATCTTCATAAAGTTGTTTTTAAGGTCGTCTCCTTCTGCTTCTTCTAAATGGTCATGATCAGGTCTTGTTGTAGAACCACCAGATTCTGGTGGTGTCATATTTTTCTTTATGTTGTTATGTGTATTCCAGTATTGGCTACTACCCATTGCTTCTTCAAATCAATGCAATATTTGTGTGTATCTCAAGGAGCTAATTTTTGTGCAATCTGTTTTGGCTCTGTCTGTATTTCAGGAAGCCTCTTTTGGTCCAATTTGGACTTTTGGTCTACTTGGAGGTATTGTATTCTATGTCACAGTGAGCTGTTTTTCATGTAATAAGAGCTGGCTGATACTCTCAGGGATCCAATCCCTGTTCAATATGAGCTTTTGATTCAGAAGGAACTCTTTATCCAGTAGATGCTGACAAACTGTGGGTCTCGGGTAGTCACTCTTGATCTAGTAGGTCCTAAGTAACTCTGGGTCTCAAGTAGGCCCCTTTGGTCCAATAGGTGCTGAGGATCTGTGTGGGTCTCAGGTAGCTGCTGAGGTTTCCAAGTGATGGGGTGGGTTGGGGTGGAATTTGTAGTTGGGGGTGTCCAGCAAATTGAATCTTACTGGTGAGGTCTGGCCTTCAGGGATTTTCTGTTAGCTGGATTTAGGGGAGAGATGAGTGAATGTGGTATTCCTAAGATTGTGTCCCAGAGCCTGGCCCCACATGGTAATATCTTAACAACCAACTATCTGCTCTCAAAAATTTTGTTTACAACAATTCCTTTTTCTTACAGTTGTACCTTTCCCTGATAATGCTCTCCCACTACTCTTCCATGCAACTTAAACCACCCCATTAAAAACTCAAACTTACTATTGGCAGGGCTGCTCTCCCTTCCTTTAGAGACAGCCTGGCAGTTGATGCCTCAATAAAGCTTTTCTTTTTTTTTTTTTTTTTAACTTTATTTATTTATTTATTTGCCTTGGTGTTTGCCTGGAACTGGAACTACAGACAGTTGTTAGCTGCCATGTGGGTGCTGGGAATCGAACCCGGGTCCTCTGGAAGAGCAGACAGTGCTCTTAACCACTGAGCCATCTCTCCAGCCCCCATAAAGCTTTTCTCTTTGGCTTCAGTGCAGCTTTGGTAGTCTCAGTCACTCGTTATGCCTTATAATTGTGTTGTCACAATGGTGTATTGAAGTACCAAAAGAGATTATGTAGTGTCACAAAGGAAAATTGTTATGCCAGTCTAGTTTTGTTATGCTACAAGCAAGTGTTGGGATGTCACAATATTGCTTTGTGTTATCACTGTGGCATTAGTTGAAAATGTTCCCTTTGTTATGAGAGGAATATGTGTTCACTGTCTGATGGAAAATTCTGAAGATACTTGTTAAACCAGTTGTTTTGTGGGCATAATTTAGCATTGAGATTCTTGATTGATTTTTATTCTGGAAGATCTATCTAAAGAGGAGAGTGGAAGATTAAAGTTTCTCAATACTTTTGGTTGTGAGCCTAGCCTTTAACGGCTAAGCCAATAACTCCGAGTGGAGCGAGTCTGTCGAACGGTTGTGTGGTCATGTCTCAGAAACCGGTAGCCTTTGCAGCATGGCTGACCAACTGACTGAAGAGCAGATTGCAGAATTCAAAGAAGCCTTCTCACTGTTTGACAAGGATGGGGACTGGACCATAACAACAAAGGAGCTGGGCACTGTGATGAGGTCTCTTGGGCAGAACCCCACAGAAGCAGAGCTACAGGACATGATTAATGAAGTAGATACAGATGGTAATGGCACAATTGACTTTCCTGAATTTCTGACAATGATGGCAAGAAAAATGAAAGATACAGAGAGTGAAGAGGAAATTAGAGAAGCATTCTGTGTGTTTGATAAGGATAACAATGACTATATCAGTGCAGCAGAGCTTCGCCATGTGATGACAAACCTTGGTGAGAAGCTAACAGATGAGGAGGTAGATGAGATAATCAAGGAAGCAGATATTGATGGTGATGGTCAGGTAAACTATGAAGAGTTTGTACAAATGATGACAGCAAAGTGAAGACATTGTACAGAATGTGTTAAATTTCTTGTACAAAATTGTTTATTTGCCTTTTCTTTGTAACTTATCTGTAAAAGGTTTTCCCCTACGGTCAAAAAATATGCATGTATAGTAATTAGGACTCCATTCCTCCATGTTTTCTTCCCTTCCCTTCTGTCATTGTCCTTAAACCTTATTTTAGAAAATTGATGAAGTAACATGCTGCATGTGGCTTACTCTGGATATATCCAAGCCCTTCTGCACATCTGAACTGAGATGGAGTTGGTCAAATGAGGGAATATCTGGGTTATGCCTGTTTTAAAGTAGCTTTTAGTAACTGTCAGCATGTTGTTGTTGAAGTGTGGAGTTGTAACTCTGCGTGGACTGCGGACAGTCAACAATATTTACTTAAAAGTTGCACTATTGAAAAATGAGTGTTTATCCAGGTACTCATACACTATTTTTTTGTACTGCTGGTCTTACCAGAAACATTTTCTTTTATTGTTACTTACTTTTTAAACTTTGTTTAGCCACTTAAAGAAAATCTGCTTATGGCACAATTTGCCTTAAATCCATTCCAAGTTGTATATTTGTTTTCTAATAAAAAATTATAATTTACCCCCCAAAAAATAAAGTTTCTCAATAATCATTTGTTAGTACTGAGCTGATTTTTTTATGAAATTGAGTATCTACTCCTTTTTGCATAAATATTTATAATTGTTACAACTTTGTGATTAATTATTCCCTTAATTTGATGTAAATTGGCCTTTGTCTTTTCTGACTGAACCTAATTTGAAAGCTACTTTATCAGGTAGAAAAATCCTTACACCTCTTCATGCCTTCCATTTGGCTGGTAGGTTGATGTCCATATTTTAATTTTTTTTTAATATATATCTCACTGAGGTATGTTTTGGTGTGCTGAACCCCTTTGCATTAAAGTTTAGTTATCAATAGAGTTGTGTCATTTCTTTTCTTTTTTTTTTTTTTAAGTAGTTCTTTTTTTTTTTCCTTAAACTTTATTTATTTATTTATTTGCCTTGGTGTTTGCCTGGAACTGGAACTACAGACAGTTGTTAGCTGCCATGTGGGTGCTGGGAATCGAACCTGGGTCCTCTGGAAGAGCAGACGGTGCTCTTAACCACTGAGCCATCTCTCCAGCCCCGAGTTGTGTCATTTCTTGTGACTTATTAATTTGTCTTATTTGTTGGGCTATTCATTATTCTTTTCTCCCTTTGCTATTAATAAGTATTTTGAGTTTGTTGGTTTATTAGACATGATGAAGTGCTTCCTTGCATTTCTGTTCATCTGTCTTTCACAAATGTTTTCTTCCTATATTCTTGGATAAGTCTACATTCCTTAAATACTTTCTACTGTTAAAATTTGTTTGTCAGGGTTGCCTTAATTTGTTCTTGTCTTGAAATGGTCTTATTTCTCCATCATTTTTTATTTGTCTTTTTTGTTTGTTTTGATACAGGGTTTCTCTACATAGCCCTGACTGTCCTGGAATTCATTATGTAAAACAGACTGGCCTTGAACTCAGAGATCTGCCTGCCCTCGGTTTCCCAAACACTGGGATTAAAGGTGTGCTCTGCCAAACATAGCCATCTTCATCACTTTTTCATTGTCAACTTTTCTTTTTTTTTTCTTAAAGATTTATTTATTTACTGTTTATACAGTATACAGAAGAGGGTACCAGATGTCATGTCATCATAGATGGTTATGAGCCACCATGTGGTTGCTGGGAATTGAACTCAGGACCTTGGGAAGAACAGTCAGTGCTCTTAACCTCTGAGCCATCTCTCCAGCCCCTCATTGTCAACTTTTCAAAGTATAGCAATCTTGATTGACAGTTATTTCGTTCTGAGCCCTAAGTACATCATTCTGTGTTCTCTTGGCTCTTGTTCTCATGGTTCCTTCATGATTTCTTTACTCTCCCATTTGACATCCAATAGCACATTTTTCAATACTATGATTTTGTGTATCTTTCTATAATTTCTCTTGCTATTAATTTGTAGTTTTATCCCATTGTGGTCAAACAGAAAGGAAACAATTATTTCAGTTACCCTATACTTGCTGATACTTACTTTGTATCTTTTTTCTATTTGAGAAGGTTCCATGGATTTTGATGTGTTCTGTAGTGTTTGGATGGACTATTCTGTAAATTTGTTGTATCCACTTGCTCTCTGACATCATTTAGCTCATATATTTCACTTAATTTTTTATTGAACTAATATTTCTATTGTGAGACTGGGGTATGTAAGTCACTCAGTATTATTGGATTGGTGTTGACCTATGTGTCTACAACTAACAGTATTTGTTTATAAAACTGAGTGAGTGTAACATGTTAGGTTCATACATGATTAAAATTGTAATGTCCTCTGATAGAGTTCCCCCTTTAGCACTGCTTGAAGTGACCTTGACTAATCCTGAAGTTTATTTTGTCAGGTATTAGAACACTTATACCTGCTTACTATTTTCTCCTTCTATTTGTTAGGAATAACTTGTATTTTCATCATTTCACCCTTATGTTTGCATTCTTATGGTAATATGTGCTGTAGGAGGTAGTGTTAGTTCCACGCATAAAAGCAAGCACACACTAACAAGGCCACACATGGTGTTTATTTAAGAGAAGAGTCCCAGGCGGTAGAGAAACAGAAGAGCGAGAAAGAAGTCAGGGGACAGAGAAGAAAAGGACCGAGCACTCGCTTGCAGCCGCTTTTAAGGGAAGGGGCGTGCACGGGTATGCGTCATGGGTCCAGGGAGGTGCTTCCCTAGGCAGTGCTGCAGGGTTTACGAAGCCACGCCCAGGGGCGTGCCCCAGTACAAGGTGCATCCCACCTGGGCCAGAGTTGGACCAGCTACGTGGAATGCCAGGAATCTTTACAGGTAGCAAAGAGACAGAGCCTGGTTTTTGAATCCAAACAATATGACTTTTTCTTGGGGAATATATACCATTAATATTTAGAGTAATTACTGGGAGTTATATATTAATTCCTGTCACTTCATTGAATTGTTCTGTTTGATATTTTCCTACTTCTCATTTGTTTGGCTACTATTCTAATATGGTTCTCTCTTTTCTATAACCTAATAAATGTGCTTATTTTTTTTCTTAGTTCAAGTATTTTAAAATTTTATGAAGAGTCATCTGTCAGCCTGAGAAAATGGAAAAAGGAGAAGATGTGTGTAGTAGTGAGGTTTGGCTGGGCTTCAGCCTACAGCTAAATCTCAGGCCTTACTATAAATTTGGTTTCCCCCCACACAAATAAGAACAATATTCACACAGCTTTATTTTCTGTTTCAACTTCCACACAAAATGAGTGTTTGGAAGTATCCCACTTTGGAAGGTAAAAGTTACATTATTATAACAAATAACACGCTTCATGGATGAGGGGAGGAAACCAGAGTCCAGCTAAATCTGATGCAGTGTGTCAGAAAGAACTCATGTCTACTCAACACCTTCTTTCCTGTCTTCATGACTTATTTGACTGGACAGAAAGACTCCATCTTGCATAAATAAAGTCTGGAGAAAGGGTTATCAAAGAGAAACATCTACGAGAAATTAGAGTTTCCAAAGAGATGAAATGGAGTTGCCCACTTTGTATTGCTCATGTACTTTACTTATGAATTATGCTGGAACATTGCCTAAGGCCAGGACTGGCAGAGTTGAATCTTGGAGAAACAAAAGTAGGGATAAGGGTCCCTGTTAAATAGAATAATAAGATAAATATGCATTAAATGTTTACATTATTCTAGGCTTTCGTAAAAAATAATAGGTATAGGTTATCTAATTCCATGCTCATACTGACCTCATGAGATTAACACAACATTCAACAGGTAAAACAGGAAGTTTAAAGAGTTTGTCTGAGACACAGGTGCTAACAATGAGTATTTAGAATTAAACATGGTCCCGACATATCAAGCATGCCGAATCAGACGCTGCATGCACACAGATATACAGTCACACATGAGCCTTCTTGGCAGAAGTCACAAAGGGCCTTGCTCATAAGGCCCCATTCACCAGTGCATATCATGAGATGAATTCAACAATATGGAATGCATTCTCAATGATTTTGACTAGACTTTGGTTGTGTATCTGCCCCCCCCCAAACAAATCCACTCTCAACTAGCTGAGAAGTAAAACGTCTGCACCTGGGCTTTTGGAGAAGAATGTTGCCATCTGGTGGACATCTGGTCACACTTTAAAAAAAAAATGTCTATGGGTTGCAGGGAGTAAAACAGGAAAGGGTCATAAATTCTGAAACCAAGCCTCAAGCATTTCAGCCTTAATTGTGGGGCTTTACTATGCAATTACTGAGGCTTCAAATCACAATGACTATCCACTGCTGGTCATCCTCATACAAATCACATCTTTCCTTTGTTTTCATGATCTTAATAAGTCACTTTCATCAGTTAAATGTCCAGATCTGGATAAGAAACTGGAAGGTAAAACAATCGAACTGTCATATCATCCAGCTATACCATTCCTGGGCATGTACTCCAAGGACTCTATATCCTACTATAGAGATATTTGCATATCCATGCTCATTACTATTTATTCATGATAGCTAAGAAATGGAACCAGCCTAGATGTTGTCAACTGATGGATGGATAATGAAAATGTGATACATACAAAACACACTGTATTGTGTGTATTAAATAATTAAGGGAAAAATGAAATTTGAAGAAAAATGAATGGAACTGGGGGAAAAAGTATACTGAGTAAGGTGACATGGGTTCAGAAAGACAAACACTGCACATTCCCTCTGGAAAGATAGGAAATAGCACAAGACACACCAAGGCAAAGCACGAAGATTTATTTGCCCCAGAGGGACAAAGGGCAGAGAAGAAGATAAGGACAGCGGACAGGATGAGGAAGAAATAAAAGGGCAGAGGAAGAGAGGAGATATTTGCTCTAGATGGACAAAAGGCTGTCTCTGGATAGAGGGGAGACACATATGACCAACAGGCAAATGGGAGTTTACAAAAAAAGAAAAAGAGAACTCCCCCCCCCCATGTTAGGATGGGTTGGTTTGTTTTGATTGGCCATGTTGATTAGGGTAGCTAAATTAGAGATTTTGTTCTCTATTCACACTCTGGACACAGAACAAATAAATCAAGCTGGAAGTGAACTGGATGCTTTCTCCTTACTGGTTCACTTCATAGCTATATACAAAGTGAAACGCTAAGTGGAATGTATCAAGAAAAGTATTCATTTTTTTAAAGACAATTTCCAGTTTGATGAAGTAGAGGTTTTTTTTTTAAAACTTTATTTATTTATTATTTATTTGCCTTGGTGTTTGCCTGGAACTGGAACTACAGACAGTTGTTAGCTGCCATGTGGGTGCTGGGAATCGAACCCGGGTCCTCTGGAAGAGCAGATGGTGCTCTTAACCGCTGAGCCATCTCTCCAGTCCCAAAGTAGAGGTTTTAAAATATGTCCTTATGAGTCTCTGGATTTCCTCAGTGTCTGTTGTTATGGCCCCCCCACTTTTCATTCCTAATTTTGTTAGTGAAATTACACTTTTGATTGCTGGACTTCAGTACCTTGACAGCTGGATCTTAGTAGTCAGCCTCAGGAGGGGGAATTGGCCAAATAAGGAAACAGACTTTGGTGGCGAACTTTAGGAACTTTATATAATGGTTCAGCAAGGAAAGGGGGATGCAGAGAGTGCAAGACCTGCCAGAGCCATGGTTGCCAACTTTGGGCCTACTAGAGACCCTCACTCTGTCATATGAGGGTCTCAGCTATGAATTCTTGGAGCAGTGTGTATAATCTGGAGTGCCTGTAAGGGCCAGAATGGGGCTATTGAGGAGGAATTGGGAGAAAGAGATTCAAGAGAGGTAACAGATATTGAAGTTTCCACAGAGAGGGAAGGGGAGTAGGCAGGTATGGTAAAGGGGGGAAGGAGCAGAAGGTAGCCAAAACTAAGAATGCAGAAGGACCTATAAAAACTTACTATTTCATGAACTTGTTAAATAGTGCATTTTTAAAAAGGATTTAGGTGGAGGTAGTTTGCTCTTCCCAGAAGATATAGCCTGTGTGTTGTGTACCAGTTTCCGATATTAAAACCTCTTATCCCAGAGGGGAGCTCACTCAGACACAGGATGTTAAAGAGGAGGTGAAAAAAAAAAGGCTTTCTAAGGGAGGTGAAATACTCCATCCTGCAGAGAATCTAGTTATGCCCAAGAACTAACTCAACGGCTCCAAGGAGTCCCCGAAATGAACTGGGTTTACTAGGTCTCTTCCTCCTGAGCATGTATATAAACGTAGAAAGTCTACTGAAAGGCATTCTCAAGAAGCTGAGCTGCCCAGAAGAGGCCAACACCGTCCAAGCTACCCAGAAAGGACACCCTCCAACTTGTTGAGCTTCTGGAAAGTTGTGCAGCATGTTCCAGGCATCCAGCTTATGGGCTGACACCCACACTGGGGTACAGTTTGATGATGTGATTTTCTTTTTCATCATATCTGCCCTGTGTTTAACCTTTGATCCATATTCCTAGAAGTAACCAGATTTAAACTCAGTGGTTCTGTAAGGATTCCTGGCACTCCACGTAGCTCAGTCAACTTGGCTCAGGTGGGATGCACCTTGTATGGAGGCACGCCCCTGGGCGTGGCTGCGTAAACCCTGTGGCACTGCATATGGAAGCACCTCTCTAGAAGAATGAAGCATACAGAGGCATGCCCTAAATGTGACTATGTAAACCCATACACACCCCCTCTCTTAAGAGACCGAGACGTTTGGGGTCTCTCTCTGTCTCCTGATCTGTCCTGCTTCTCTGCTTCTGGACTCGCCTGGGAACTCTCTTAAATAAACTCTCCTGTGGCCTTGATAGTCTGTATCTCTTTTTACATGCGAAACTAACAGGTTCACCAAATTGAACTTTTGTGGTATCTATATTTACGTCTCTCATCAATTTCCAATCTGGGGAGAGTAGATATTTTATTATTAATAAAAACCTACAAGTTCTTAGAGATACTCTGGAGGCTTCCAAACAGCACAGGCTATTAGCCATTGTACTTGGCTGCCCACTGGAGCTTGGTGGTAAGATCCTATTGCTATAGACACCAACCACACTCTGGATACAGAACAAATAAATCAAGCCGGAAGTGAACTGGAGGCTTTCTCCCTACTGGTTAACTTTCATAGTTCTACAGGGTGAAATGGTAAGTGGTGTGAATTGAGAAAACTATCCATTTTTTTTTTAGATTTCTCCAGTTTGGTGAAATACAGGGTTTTTAAAGTATGTCCTTATGATTTTCTGGATTTCCTCAGTGTCTATTGTTATATTCCCCTTTTTTAATTTCTAATTTTTTTATATTTATTTTTATTTTATGTGAATTGGTGTTTTGCCTGTATGTATAACTGTGTAAGGGTGTCAGATCTTGGAATTACAGATAGTTGTTAGCTGCCATGTGGATGCTGGGAATCGAATTCAGGTCCTCCGGAAGAACAGTCAGTGCTCTTAACCGCTGAGCCATCTCTCCAGTCCCTCATTTATTTTTTTTATTTCTCTTTTTTATTATTAGTAAAGTCTCATTTTTTATCCATGTATCCCCTTGTTCAAATGCCCTTCCCCTCCCGCCCCTACAAGTCATTCTTCTCCCCATCTCCTCATCTCCTCCCCTCAGCCCCTCATTTCTAATTTTTTAAATTTAGATATTTTCTCTGGCTTTTTGTTAATTTGAATAAAGGTTTGTTGATCTTATTTATTTTCTCAAAGAACCAACTTTTTATTCTTTTGATTCTTTGTATTTTTCATTTGTTTCTATTTTTATTGATTTCACCCCTGAGTTTAGTTATTTCCTTTCATATCCTCTGCTTAGACATAATTTCCTCTTTTTATTCATATTCTCTTTAAGAACCATTGCTATCATATTTGTAAAAGCCGTTTTCAGGGGGCTGGAGAGATGGCTCAGCGGTTAGGAGCACTGTCTGCTCTTCCAGAGGACCTGGGTTCAATTCCCAGCACCCACATGGCAGCTAACAACTGTCTGTAGTTCCAGTTCCAGGCAAACACCAAGGCAAATAAATAAATAAATAAAGTTTTTTTTTTTTAAAGCTGTTTTCAGGTCTTTTGCTAATACTTCAGTTGCAAAACTCAGAGCCTGCTGGACTCTAGTGGAAACATATTGCCCTAGCTGTTATTGGTTGTGTTTTTACACTGGCATCTAGGCATCTGGGTTTGGGAAAATCATAATTCTACATGCTGATGTTTGCTCTTGTCTTTGTTGGATGGGTGTTTTGTTCCTTGGTTTCTGTTGCCCTTTCTGTTTCTTAAGAGCAGGTGGTGGCTATGTGTTACCTGGTAGGGAATGCTTTGGGGGACCTCATAGGTGTGGTCTCTGTAGGGTTCTGGGTACAATGTGTTTCTAGATATTGAGAGCCAATACTTAGGAATGGGGATGGGCTAGAAGTGGAGCACTGAGGAAGAGTAGAAGTGGAGATGAAGATCTGCAGTTTGTCTACCTGCTTCCCTGGCCAGAGTGGCCTGTGGATTCCCAGGGAATTGGAGTTGGGTGCTGAGATAAAGCAATGAATGGAGAGAAAGAAGTTTGAAGGAGTAAATTCATGTGATCCACTGGTGATGGGGACTGGGGAGGAATGGAGGCTGCAGCAGATGGTCTGCTACAGAGTTGAGGATGACTGGGGGCTTAGTTTAAGAAGAGCTGAGAAAGAGATGAAGGTCTACAATTAGCCTATCTGCTTTCATGGTCAGAGTACACATCAACTTCTTTAAAATCTAAAAAATAGTAGCCAAGTGTGCTGGCATGCTTCTTTAATTCCAGAACTAAGGAGATAGAAGCAGGCAAATCTTTATGAGTTCAAGGCTAGCCTAAGCTTCATCACAAGTGCCAGAACAGCCAGAGCTACATAGTAAGCCCATTTTTAAAAAAGAAACAAATAAATAAAATAAAATAATTAAGTAAAACAATCACTAGTCCTAACCTTATATAATTACAAGCAATCTAATCACCTCTCTAAAAGAGTATACAATGCATTTCCTGATCTACACAAAATGCATGTCTGTTGATGGGATGGATTTAACCATCTCTCATTTAAGACATATACTCTACTCTGGTGTCTCCTCCCTATATTATAACTTTTCCTACTGAATACTGTTTGCATCTCTGTTGGTTTGCCTTTAACTATGGACATGACTTTTACTCCTCAAGTCACTAGACTTTGCTGAATTACAGGGGTAAGTCAGCATTATTGGAAACTCAAGACTATTTCAAGGTCATTATGATACTCCAAGTGAATGCAAAGTACAATATTGCAAGTTACTAGTCCTGGTGGCCATATGTGTTCCTTCGGTCCTGGTGAAGGTTGGAAAGCTGTTACTGTTTTTGAGCCCATGTACTGAGGCCCACAACTACTCAGTTCCCACTGTTTTCTTCCATGGCTTCCTGCTTCACTCTTTGTCTCTCCCTAACCATATATCTTTCTGTTTGTTTGCTTAATTTGAGACTAGGGTCTTACTTCATAGCCTTGGCTAGCTTTGAAGTCACAGAGATCTGCCTGCCTCTGTTTAGAAAGTTCTGGAATTAAAGGTGTGTGCTGCCATGCCCAGTCTAACACAACATGTTGTCTGCCACCATCAAGTCTCTCAACCCACAGCCTAGGTCAACTTCAGAACGACCATTACCCAAGAAGATTCTTAAATTTTATTAACAATCCTTCATTGTTTTGCTCAGTTGCATGTCTCTGTTTGACCCATTCCTATCCAACTGAGGTGTAACCAAATGGCCACTGAAGCATTTTACTCACCAAAAGCTGTTCTTCACTACAACATTTTGTCAACATCTCTCCAAAAGGATGTTTCAAGCTGAAGGATATGGGGGAAGGGAACCACATTGTTAGTAGAAACGCAAACTGGTACAGCCACTATGGAAATCAGTGTGGCAGTTCCTCCAGATTCTAGGACTAGATCTACCTCAAGATCTAGCTATACCACTCTAGGGCATCTACCCAAATGACACTTCAGCCTACTACAGAGACACTTGCTTAACGATGATCATTGCTGCTCCAATGATAGCAGCCATAAATTGGAAATGTACATCAACTGCTGAGTGGATAATGAAAATATGGGCTACATTTACACAATGGAACATTATTTAACTACTAAGAAAAATAAAAAATTTGAATATATGTATGGAGCTACAAAAAAAAATCATTTGACTGAGGTAAACCTTCCCATACTATGTTTTCTCTTCTATGGATCTAGTGTTAAAGCCTTCAATAAGCATGCTACATTCCAAATAACCACCAAGGCTAGGTACCTCACAAGGAAATAGGTGGGAGGAGAGGATCTCACACAGAAGAGGAAATAGAATTTATTGTAATGAAGACAAAGGGGGAAAGTAGAATAGAAGGAATAAATGGAAAGGAGGATGGGAAACAGGGTAAAAGTCTTAAAAAATATGGAAGCTCACTACTATATATAAGCTTCCTAAAATATATTCAGATATGAAAAGATTTAAATGGAGTCACCACATAAAAGAGGAGAGAGAATGCCCCAACTAGATATCTTATGCCATCCAGTAAAACCTCTTATGTCAGGAATGAGTGACATCTTGTTGAGTCATTGGCTAATGGTGTCTCATGGACTCCTACCCAAAGCATCATTGGCTATTGCCAAGGCTACTGATTACTCTCCACAGCCTGATAGAGGGGCCCACTGCTGAGGAAAAGATTTACCTAAGTCATCAGACATAAAGAAGTTGAGCAGGTGCCTAATGAGAAGACTCACCCCTAGCGGATAGTAGTGTTTATGGTACTAGAAGATGCCTTGTATACTACCAGAGAGAAAAGGTAACCATCAGTATCACCCAGTTACAAATCCTATGGCCTACGAAGTAACTTGACTACAAGATATGCTGGTGCAATAGTGATGCACATGGTAAGCTACCACTTTTTGGCTGGATTGAATGCCACTCCATGGAATTCAAACTCAACACTGATAAAGTACTCAAGAACCTGAGAACAGATAATAGAGAAAAAAATTTAATATTTTTATTTTGCTAAAGAAATTAAGCAATATAATGCCTTTTAATGATACATTGCTGTACCCATAGATCAGTGCCCCTGTCAGCCATGATCAGAAAAGCTTTTTTTATTTTTTGATATATACATTTATTATTTGATGTTTTTACATCATACACCCCATCAAACTCAGTTATCAGACCTCTCAGAATCATGCCCACTCTTATGATCTCCCCATTTACAAAGCCACTCATTCATGCTGCTCATTTACTTACTGGAGCAAAATTAAACTCCCTGTGGCTGGATCCTTAAAGAAAACAAGTCTTTCCTCAACCACACCCCTGCCAGAGGCCATCAATGCAGAAGTGGGGCATTATGTCATTTAGCTATGTTCTAGCCTTGAGTTCTTGTGAACAATGGCATCTCTCTCTTTTTATTTTTTTTAAAGTCCACTAAAGACCACATCACCTGCTTCTCTTTCTGGGATTGTGATACCTTGCTCAAGAGGATATTCTCCATATCTATCCATTTGTCTGCAAATTTTAGAATATAATTTTTTTCTTACTGCTGAGTAGTACTCCATTGGGTAGATGTATCACAGCTTGTTAATCCATTCCTCAGTTGAGGGACATCTAGGTTGTTTCCAGGTTCTTCCTATTATGAATAATGCTGCTATGAACATAGCTGAGCTAATGCTTTTATGGTGTAAATATGTGTTGAAAAGCTTCTTCTTGCAATAAATGGGAATTAACACAGAAGATGTACAACTGGACAATTTGCAGAAAGTGAGAGCATAGAGTTCTAAACAAATGTCTTCATTAAATCGCTCCCATCAAGGCTTGAGGATATTTGTAAAAGAGGAGAAACAAAGATTATGAACAAGAGATAGTGGTAGATTCTAAGGAAAAAAGTATCCTCCAGAAGCAAAAGAATTGATACACAGTTCTGGGACAACTAAGAATTGTCAAGCACCACAGACACTCCTTAGCAGACAGTACTAGGGTTTGGCTGTGAGGGGCCCCTCCAGCTGCTCCTAAAACAGGGGAACTTGCACAGCCACCCTGCCTCCAACTGCATCAGCAGAGAAGGACTGAGGACTTGAAATTCAGACGCCTGTCCTGAGCAGAGGCAGAGATCAAGCAGACCCCTTGAACAGAGGAGGCAGGAGAAAAACAAACCATCTTGCCACAACTGACTAGGAGCAGCCTAATCATGAACCACTGAAGCTATGGGCAGACGCCAGTGCAAAAATACATATAATAATATAAAGAACAACAAGGCAACTCCAGAAGAAACTGGTGGTTCTACAACTACAAGACCTGAATAGAGCAATGAAGAGGAAGCAGAAGGAAGCAACACCAAAAACACCATTATGAAATCATTAAAGCCTTCAAAGAAGATATAAAAAAAAACTCCTTTAAAGAAATAGAAGAAAATACAAACAACAAATTGGAAGAGATGAACAAAGTCTTGAAAGAAAATCAAGAAAAGGTAAACCAAAAAATGAAAGAAACATTCCAGAAACTAAAAACTAAAATAGAAGCAATAAAAAAGGCACAAAATGAGGCAAACATGGAAATAGAAAACCTAAAGAAAAAAGCTGGAACTACAGATACAAGCATAACGAACAGAATCCAAGAGATGGAAGAGAGAATCTCTGAAGTGGAAGACTCAGTAGCTGAAATAGATATATCAGTCAAAGAAAATACTAAAACCAAAAAAGCCATAACTCAAAATGTTCAGGAAATCTGGGACACTATGAAAAGACCTAATTTGAGAATAATAAGAGTAGAAGAAGGAGAAGAATAACAGCTCAAAAACACAGATAATGTAGTCAATAAACTCATAGAAGAAAACTTTCCTACCTTGAGAAGGAAATGCCTATAAAGATACAAGAAGCTTACAGAACACCAAATAGATATGACCCCCCCCAAAAAAAAGTCAGCACGCCACATAATAATCAAGCCACAAAACATACAGAGCAAAGAAAAAATTTTAAGAGTTGCAAAAGAAAAGGGCCAACTTACTTATAAAGGCAGACCCATCAGAATAACGCCTGACTATTCAATGGAAACAATGAAAGCTAGAAGGGCTTGGTCAGAAGTTATACAGTCACTAAAAGAGCATGGCTACCAACCTAGAATACTATACCCTGCAAAATTATCAATCACCATAGATGGAGTAAACAAGGTATTTCATGACAAAGTCAGACTGAAACAATACCTATCTACCAATCTGGCCTTCCAGAAAGCATTAGAGGAAAAACTCCAACCTAAGGATACTAGATACACCCATGAAACCACAAATTCAATAATACCACAGAAGAAAATTCCAGAGAAAGGAAATACATACAAGCTACCATGAAAAATAGCAGGAAATATCAAACAGTAGTCACTAATATCTTTTAATATCAATAGACCCAACTCACCTATAAAAAGATACACATTAACAAGATGGATACAAAAACAGAAGCCATCCTTCTGCTGCATACAAGAAACACACCTCAACCTCAAAGACAGACACAGGCTTAGAAGAAAGGGCTGACAAAAGATTTTCCGTTCAAATGGTCCTAAGAAACAAGCTGGGGTTGCCATCCTAATATCTAACAAAGTAGACTTTAAGCTAAAAGCAATTAAAAGGGACCAAGATGGTCATTACTTATTCATCACAGTAAAAATTGGTCAAGAGGAGATTTCAATCCTGAATATTTATGACCCTAATATAAGGGCAACTACCTATGTAAAAGAAACACTGCTAAAGCTCGAATCCCACATCAATTCTCATACCCTAATAGTGGGAGACTTCAATACCCCACTTTCACCCCTAGATAGGTCAACTACACAGAGACTCAACAGAGAATTAAGGAGTCTAACAGAGGTTATGATGCAAATGGATTTAAAAGATATTTACAGAAGCTTCCACCTAAATGCAAAGGAATATACATATTTCTCAGCTCCTCATGGAGCTTTCTCTAAAATTGACCACATAATTGGTCATAAAGCAAATACCAACAGATACAAAAAAATGGAAATAATCCCTTGTATCATATCAGACCACCAGGGCTTAAAGTTAGAGTTCAACAACACCAAAAATCAAAGAAAGCCTACCAACTCATGGAAACTAAACATCACTCAGCTGAACCACCTCTGGGTCAAGGAAGAAATTAAGAAAGAAATCAAAGTCTTCCTAGAATTTAATGAAAATGAATCCACAACGTACCCAAACTTGTGGAACACAATGAAAGCAGTCTTAAGAGGAAAATTCATAGCACTAGATGCCTATATGAAAAACCTAGCTAAATCCCACACCAGACAACTAACAACACAGCTGGAAGCCTTAGAACAATTAGAAGCAAACTCACCTAGAAGGAGTAGATGTCAGGAAATAATCAAATGTAGAGCTGAAATCAATACAATTGAAACAAAAAGAACAATACAAAGAATCAATGAATCAAAGAGTGGGTTCTTTGAGAAAGACAACAAGATAGATAAGCCCTTATCCAAACTAACCAAAAATCAGAGAGAGAGTATCCAAATCAACAAAATCAGAAATGAAAAGGGGGACATAACAACAGACCCCCAGGAAATCCAGAGAATTATCAGGTCATACTTTGAAAATCTATATTCCACAAAAATGGAAAACCTAGAAGACATAGACAGCTTTTTGGACAAGTACCATTTACCAAAATTAAATGAAGACCAGGTTAATTACCTATACAGACCTATAACCCTAAAGGAAATTGAAGCTGTCATTAAAAGCCTCCCAAGTAAAAAAAACCCAGATCATATGTTTTCATGCAGAATTTGACCAGACATTCAAAGAAGAATTATTACCATTACTCTTCAAACTATTTCACACAGTAGAAACTGAAGGAATATTGCCTAATTCCTTTTATGAGACCACAATTACAATACCCAAGTCACTCAAAGACACAACAAAGAAGGAGAATTGCAAACCAATTTCCCCTCATGAATATTGATGCTAAAATTCTCAACAAAATTTTGGCAAACTGTATACACCAATATATAAAAAATATCATCCACCATGACCAAGTAGGCTTCATCCCATAAATGCAGGGATGGTTCAACATACGAAAAACCGTAAATGTCATCCATCTTATAAACAAACTAAAGGAAGAAAGCCACATGATCATATACTTAGATGCTAAAAAAGCCTTTGACAAAATCCAACACTCCTTTATGATAAAAGCTCTGGAAGGACCAGGAATACAGGGACAATATCTCAGTATAATAAAGGAGATCTACATGAAGTCAACAGCCAGCATCAAACTTAAATGGGGAAAAATTCAAAGCAATCCCACTAAAATCAGGAACTAGACAAGTATGTCCTCTCTACCCTTATCTATTCAATATAGGTCTCAAAGTTTTAGCTAAAGCAATAAGAGAACAAAAGGAGATTAAGGGGATACAAATTGGAAAAGAAGAAGTGAAACTATCTCTATTTGCAGATGATATTATTGTACACATAAATGACCCACAAAATTCTTCCAAGGAACTTCTATGGCTGATAAACAACTTCTGCAGTGTAGCAGGACACAAGATTAACTCAAAGAAATCACTAGCCCTTCTATACACTAAAGATAAAAGGACTGAAAAAGAAATAAGGGAAATATCACCCTTTATAATAGCTTCAAATAGCATTAAATACCTTGGAGTAACTATAACCAAAGAAGTAACAAATCTATTTCACAAAAATTTTATATCACTGAAGAAAGAAATTGAAGAGGATATCAGAAAATGGAAAGCTTTCCCATGTTCCTGGATAGGTAGAATCAACATAGTAAAAATGGCAATTCTACCAAAAGCAATCTACAGATTCAATGCACTTCCCATCAAAATCCCAACATAATATTTTTTCGGACCTTGAAAGAACAATACTCAATTTTATTTGGAATAACAGGAAAGCCAGAATTGCCAAAACAATTTTGCTCAGTAAAAGAACCTCAGGTGGCATCACCATTCCTAACTTCAAGTTATACTATAGAGCTACAGTAATAAAAACAGCCTGGTATTGGCATAAAAACAGACTTGTGGATCAATGGAATTGAATTGAGGATCCAGAAATTAATCCAAAAACCTATGAACACCTGATCTTCGACAAAGAGGCCCAAAATATTCAATGGAAAAAAGATAGTACCTTTAACAAATGTTGTTGGCACACCTGGATAGTAGTGTGTAGAAAAATGCAAATAAATTCAAGCCAGTCACCCTGCACAAAACTCAGATCCAAGTGGATCAAACACCTCAACATAAACTCAGCCACTCTGAACTCGATAGAAAAGAAAGTGGGAAATACACTTCTATGAATTGGCACAGGCGACCACTTCCTAAATATAACACCAGTGGCACAGACACTAAGATCAACAATCAATAAATGGGATCTCCTGAGGCTGAGAAGCTTCTGTAAAGCCAAGGACACTGTCAATAGGTCAAAATGACAGCCTACAGGATGGGAAAAAATTTTCACCAACCCTACAAGTGATAGAGGATTGATCTCTA
Source organism: Sigmodon hispidus (assembly GCA_004025045.1). Classification (NCBI taxonomy): domain Eukaryota; kingdom Metazoa; phylum Chordata; class Mammalia; order Rodentia; family Cricetidae; genus Sigmodon; species Sigmodon hispidus. Next base: position 77,641 of record PVIH01000568.1, on the reverse strand, counting down.
AGATATATAAAGAGCTCAGGAATCTAGAGCCCAAAACCTTGAATAACCCAATCAAGAAATGGGGTTTAGATCTAAAAAGGGAATTCTCAGCAGAATTACGAATGGTTGAAAGGCACCTGAAAAAGTGCTCATCATCTTTAGCCATCAGAGAAATGCAAATCAAAACAACTTTAAGATACCACCTGACACCTGTCAGATTGGCTAAGGTAAAAGTCACAGATGATAGTCTATGCTGCAGTGATTGTGGAGCAAGGGAAACACTCCTCCATTGTTGGTTGGAGTATAAGCTTGTTCAGCCACTCTGGAATGCAATATGGCGGTTTCTCAGAAAACTGAGAATCCATCTCCCCAAGAATGCAGCAATACCACTTCTGGGTGTATACCCTAAAGACGCACAGTTGCACTCCAAAGGCATTAGCTCAACTATGTTCATAGCAACCTTATTCATAATAGCAAGAACCTGGAAACAACCTAGATGCCCCTCAATTGAAGAATGGATTAACAAACTGTGGTACATCTACACGATGGAGTACTACTCAGCAGTAAGAAAAAATGATATCCTAAAATTTGCAGGCAAATGGATGGATTTGGAGAATATTCTCCTGAGCGAGGTATCACAAACTCAGAAAAGATAATCAGGGGATGTACTCACTCATTAGGGGACACTAAACAAAAACAAAAAAAGCAAAGCATGCCCAAGCTGCAAACCACAACCACTGAACAGCTTTGGATCTGAAACACCTTGGACTGACTCCTTGGATCCCACTCCCTCTAGAGGAACTCCTGACTCAGTCTAGATGTTGGAGGGAGAAAACTGGATTTGCCAGGAGTGGAGACTGAACTGAGCAATATTGGGACCTTGGGACCTTCTGCCCATGCTGGGGGCGGGGGTGATGGGGAGATGTGGAGAAGAGAGAGTGACCTGATGTGGTGGGAGGGGGAAGGGACCTTGAAATAGGATATACACAGATAGAAAATGTGACTTTTTCATAATAAAAAAGAAAAAATAAATAAATAAAACAAAACAAAAAAAGAATTAACACACTTATCAATTCACAAGACTGTGACAACACACACAATCCCTGCTTAAGTTCAAACTAGATAGAATCTTAGCACATAGAAAGGTAAGTGAACACAAAATCCCACACCTAACCAAGAGGATTTTTTGCAATTGAGCAAATGATACTGGATAGCAAAAGGAAAATCAGTTTTTCTCCAAAGAAATATTACTGGGAATATCAACTATACTCCATGACAGAACCGATGATTACTTGCCAACACAAAATAAATTCTTTGTATCTTTGTGAATCTTTTTTTTTTTTTTTTGTCTTTTTTTTTTTTTTCCTGTTGGTTTTGAGTTTTGGTTTTGTTGTTGTTATTTTCAATGGTTTGTTTATTGCTTTTTAGAAATGTTTGTTTCACCCTCTTCTTTGGTCCTCTTTTCATCTTACTAAAGGGCTCACGAACCCCCCCTCCCTCCTCTTCCCCCTCTCTCTACTTACCTATCCATCTCTCTCCCCTCCCCCCAGTATAATAAAGTTTGTGTCCTTCAAAAAGATTTGTTTCTTGGTTTTCATCTGCTTTCTTTTTGAGAGAGGGAGGGAAAGAGAGAGAGAGAAAGAGAGAGAGAGAGAGAGAGAGAGAGAGAGAGAGAGAGAGAGAGAGAGAATAACAGAATGCTGAGTGAGTAAGGAGGTAGAGAGGACCTGGAAAGAGTGGAAAGAAATACATGATCAAAATGTATTCTATGTAAAATTTTAATAAAATAAATATATGCCAATGAGAGCCATCAATTCTTAGTTTTTAAATACTTAGCATTTTGTATTGTCTATATGTCCTTGGGGTTATTTACAATGTTTAATTGGTGTCTTGGTCAGTGTTCTATTGCTGTGAAAAAGACACCTTGATGATGGCAACTTTTATAAAAAGAAGCATTTATGGGAGGGGGAAGGGACCTTGAATAAGGATATACAGGGATGGGAAAAAAAAATTCAGAGGGAAAGCTGAACACAAAGTAAATATATGTGTAGCAATCTTATTTGCATTATCACCCTTGATAAGTCATGCTTATGATTCTTATCCTCTTTATAGTTATTGTTAACTTTTCAGCATTTTAAATTCATTTTACTGTTTTTTTTATAAATACAAAATAAATAAAGAAGAAGAAGAAGAAGAAGAAGAAGAAGAAGAAGAAGAAGATGATAAAGAAATCCAACAAAAGGGTATCTACTGAACTAGGTTCGAACACACTCCACTAAGAAGAAACTGCTTGAAACCTGAAACCAATCTTGAGAGATCATCTGAAGGACCCAGACAAGGGTCATTCAGTGAATCAGCCTCTCTAAAGAGAGGACAGAAATGGGAGGGAGAGGGGAAGTAAGAGGAAGAGGAGGAGATGAACATGATCAAAATGCATTGTATGAAATTCTCTAAAATTTAATAAATATTGTTTTAAATGGTGAATTAATAAAGGACAAAGGAACTTTTCCAGTTTAAGGAAGAGTAAAAAGATGTGACATCAGGGGTGTAGCACATGATTTGTTGTTCCCATTTGCTATGAAAGACAGTATTGGAACTATTGGGAAAAAGCAGCATAAGAAGCATACATTAGATAACATCATCACATCATACTTACGCCTTGGTCTGGATAATTACATAAGAGAATTCTTCACTTATAGGAATAGATGCTAAAGTGTTAAAGAGGTATCATGAATACAGGAAATATATATATATATATATATACATATATATATGGTGAAAGTTGTCACATCCTTTCAGCCAATCCAAATAAAAAATAAAAAAAAATATAAAAGAAAAAGAAAGAAGCATTAGTTGGGGCTTGCTTAAAGTTTCAGAAGTTCATTATCATCGTGCTGATAGCATGATAGCACACAGGCAGAAATGGTGCTACATTCTGATCTGCTAACCAAAAGTGAGAGAGAGAGAGAGATTCTGGTCTTGGTTTCACTTTGGAAACCTCAAAGTCCACCCCTACTGACACACTTCCTCATAATATGAACAAATCTACTCTAGTAAGGTCACACTTTCCAATCTCTCCCAAGCAGTACCACTCCTTGATGACCAAGCATTCAAATATATGAACCTATGGGGATCGTTCTTATTCAAACCATCACAATGGCTATCAAATTGGTTTTAAGTAAGTGCCCAAATAAACTGGCGTTGTTCAATTGCCCCACCTTCCCTCTGGCTAATAAAGAAACCAGAGGTTTAAAGGGGAAAAAAAATTTCAACTTTAACTGCCTAAACAGTTAAACACATCTAGTAGGCCAATTAAAAGAACAAATTAAGGGCAAAGGACAGAAAGAAGATAAATAAACAATGTAACCATATTTAGAAAACAAATCATTGACCCCAGGTGTTGTAGATTTCTGTCCCCGGAGTTCGTACCTGGCCTGTGGCGGTTTTTGTCCCCCAAAGAAATGAGTCAGACGCTTATATTAATTTCATACTGTTTGGCCCATGTCTCAAACACATTACTAGCTAGCTCTTTCATCTTAATTCAACCCATTTCTAGTATTCTATCTGCCACGTGTCCTGGCCCATGGCTCACCTGGATTCCTTACATGATTCTTCCTCGGAGGTCTGATGGAGACTGGCTAACTCCACCCTCTTTCTACCTGTTTGTCCTCTGATCCTCTACCCGATTCTATGGTGCTCCACATAGGCCAAATCAGTTACTCTATTTACAGTATACAGAGAACATTTCCACCACACTCAGGTCTTTCTTTTGAGATATTAACATGAACATTTAAAACTAAACTTAAAAAAAAAATTGCAAGTCATGCCTGATGACACAGTGCTCCTGAAGATGCTGTCTCCTTCATCCTTGCCTCATTTCGGGTTCTACAAGATCATCTCAAAGTCTCTACAGCTTGTGGGATCAACTGGTTTTTAAGAGAAAATTTAAATTGCTCCATAATGCAGCCCTTTCTCCTAACAGTTAATTACCACAGTCCAGGTCTGCCATTATAAGAAACACAGTAGAAAATGCCAAAAATTATCCTGCTTTGGATGTCTCATAAACCCTAATGAGAAATAAATGCTTTTTCTTTATTTTCTTGAACCGAAGTAATTTTAGAGTGCTTGTTACAATGACTTAAATCTTTAACAAATAATTTAAATCTGTTTAAAAATCACAAGGCTATTAAAGTGTTTTATATGTATTTATACCTATTATAATATATAATATATTTATACCTATTAGATATTTAAAATTTTATATATATATATATAATCTATGTTTTAGATATAGCCACCTGGGCTTTTATTTAAAATATAATCATCTTGAAAAGGAAAGCATTTTCTAAATTATGCAAAAATAACAGTAAGAATTATAATAGAATTTTTTTTAAAAAAAGAATCCATAAATAGAAAAGAAGACTGAGTGTATAAGATACATTTTTCATAAGAGAAAGTTAAAAAGAAGTACCATGGAGCTGAAGGGATGGTTCAGCCATTAAGAGCACTGGCTTCTCTTCCAGGGATATGAGTTTGATTCCCAGCATCCACATAGTGGTTCACAACTGTCTATAATTCCAGTTTTAGGAGATTCAATGCCCTCTTTTAACCTCCATAGACACCAGGCACACACATGGTACACAGGTATGCATGTAAGCAAAACACTCCCACATACAATAATATTTTTTTAAAACAGAAAAAAGAGAAGTAAAAACTTTGTATGGTAAGGTAAAGATGGTTACAAAACAGAAATAGATGAAAACAAAATGAAAGGATTAAAGTATGTTGTAGGAGTATCAGAAACCGGGTATGGTTATAACAGAGTCAATTGTGAGATGAGATCCAGACAGTGTCTACTCCCTCCTCATAAGATCACAATGAAAAAAAGCCAAGTTTAATTCCACCAAAGTTCAGGGGACGAAATATGATGAACCAACAGGTTTATTAGGCTTACTTAAGAACCAATGGTAAAAAATTATAGGCAGATGCATAGACAGCCTTAAGGCAGCTCTGGAATGTCTGTACCCAAGGATGATGATGACTTCTCATTGCTTTGAAGATGGAGACTGATGTGAGAATGTCTTTCTGTATGCTGTGAATGTCATTGAATAATAAAAGAACTGTCCTGGCCTATGGCAGGGATCTTAGAAGTAGATGGAGAAATCAGAGCATAGATAGGGGAAGGAGGGCGGAGCCAAAGGACACACCATCCAGCTGCCCAAGAATCAACATGTAAAAGTAACACAGGTAAGTCACGGGTCATGTGGCAGGACAGATTAATGGAAATGGGTTGAATTAAGACTCAAGAGCTAGCTAGCAATATGCCTGAGCCTTAGGCCAAGCAGAATGTAATTAACACAAGCATCTGAGTCATTTGGGGAAGCAAAAGCGGCTGCAGGTGGTCCAGACTGCAGGGCCGGGCCAGGCCAGAAACCTCTTATTACAGGAGACCTTTTCCCTAGTCACCTGTATCCTATAGCTCTTTCCTAAGATCCTGAGGCCATGTGTAATTAGTGCACAGTGATTGGGAAGAATGGCTATGCACTGAGGTGAAAATCCTGTGGCTTTCCTCACCCTCTCCTATGAGGAAATGTCCACAGCCCAGCAGAGATGTTTTGAGAGTAGATTGAGACAAAATCCTGAGGATGGTAGCCTTTTGACTCTGAAGATAATCCTACACAACAGTTACTAAATCTTAAAGGTCAAAATTCAGTACCCTGAGACAGAATTGATCCCTAATTCTTTGTCTACAATGATAAACTTTTTAAAAGTACTGATCTATTTTTAGTAATAAAAAAACTGACTTAGGAAAATAAGGACTTTGTTTATCCTTTCACGTAGTGAGGTATCTAAAACTTGTGGTAAGACTTTATTTGCATATTTTATTTCTTGTTGTTTAGAATATCTCATTGGATATAGTCCTCCATTACAGAACAGCCATTACCTCAACAGTAGAGAAAATTCTTACAGGAAGAATTATCCTAACCCTAACTAACATCTATTGTTACCAAATGAAACTTTGTGCTGGGAATGGCTTACCTATAATTGAGCTGTTGGCCAAAGTGGCCCATGGACACACTCAAACAATTTATGCTATTGCCAAGGCTATTTGTTGTTATCTCCAAACTGATGGTACAGTTTTACTGCTGAAGATAACACTTATATATTTCATTTATAACACAGAGAATTTGAACTGGCGTTTAACTACAGACTTCACTGTATATTGGATAGTGTTTATAGTAACTGGAAAGTACTCCACGTGTTACCAGAAGGGAAACAATCATCAGTATCACCTAGTTACAAACTCTTTAACCTACAACAACCTACCTCCAAAATACATTGTGGGTGTAACCAACCACCATTTGATTGGATTTAAGGCCTGAAACTGCCTGGTGGCTAAGAACCTGAGATTGGATAGGTATGGGTTTAGGGGAAAACCAAATAAAGAACATATACATAAAATTACTCCTAATGACATAGTGCTGTATCCATAGATATTGCCTCTCTCAGCCATCACCAAAGAGGCTTCCTCTTGTAGATGGTAACTAACATGGCGACCAACACTGACAAGATACAGAGAGTAGGAGGCTTTGAAACACTCAGCCTCTCTCAAACCCCTCCCCTTAGGGCTCAGGAAGCAATGAGGAAGAGGAGACAAAAAGATTTTAAGAGCCAGAGGGAAGACACTAAGGAAACTGTCTACTAGCTACAACAGGACGGATGCACAGGAACTTACAGAGACTGTGGCAGCAGAATGGGGCCTTCATAGGTTCAAGACAGATGAGGTATCAGTACTGAGGAAGGAAAGGGAACATGATCAGATACCTCTAATAAAGAGCCTATCTCCAACTGACAACCCCTCGAAAAGAAAAAAATGTGGTTTTGTTTTGTTTTGTTTTCCTCATGGAGTCTCTGTGGGAATACAAACCACACTTTAGGATAATCCCCAGGCCCAGTAATAGATGGCCAATACAAAACAAACATAGTGCTGCTTTTGTAGATATTTTTTTTGTCTCATGTTGATTTGTTTGTGTCTTTTTTTAAATCTTGTAATTTGCTTGTATATTATGGTTTTAATTTTGTATTTTTTTAATGGATTTTGTTTATGTCTGTCTTCGTGTGTTTCTTGTGTGCCTTCTCATTTTTATTTCTTTGTTTTTCAGTTCTGGTTTGTTTGCTTTTTTATTTTCCTGGTTTCTCTTTGTCCCCCCCCTCAAAGAGAAAAGAGGCATGAAGTTGGATTGGTAAGGAGGGAAGGAGGATCTGGGAGGAGCCAAGGGCAAAAAAAAAAAAATCATTATCAGAATATATTGTTTGAATTTTCAACAAAAAGGAAAAGAAAAAAACAGAATTATTTCAGGGGACCATAGAGATAACTCAGCTGTTAAAAAGAACTTGCTGTTCTTATAGATTACACAGGTTCAATTCCCAGCACTCACATGGTGGCTCACAACTATCTGAACTTTAGTTCCAGAGGGCTATACACTCTTTTCCAACCTCCCGAGATACGACAGCACATATTCACACATAGAGATAAACACTCAAACACATAGAATAAAAATAGATAAATCTTAGCCAGATATATTGTTGCAATTCTTTAATACCATCAATGAGGAGGCAGGGATAGGTGAGTTCCTGAGTTTGCAGCCAGCCTGATCTATATATTAAGTTCTCTTCTAGTGAGAGCTACTTAATAAGAACATGTTTTTTTAAAAAAGAGTAAATCTTAAAGAAAAATAAGAAATAAACCGACTTAAATTTGTTCTGCTATATTACACACTCATGGAACTCCACTTAATGAACAAATACTCTTTAAAGTATTTATTTATTATGTATACAGTGTACAGAAGAGGGTACTAGATTTCATTATAGATGGTTGTGAACCACCATGTGGTTGTTGGGAATTGAACTCAGGACCTCTGCAAGAGCAGTCAGTGCTCTCAAACTCTGAGCCATCTCTCCAGCCCATGAACAAATATTTAAATCTATTCATAAGCTTAGACTATTAGAGAGACAAACAATGTTAATAAATCATCAAAATTAACTAAAACTTTGCCTTTTTTCTAAGATCTTTCCCTTTGGAAAATGTCCTTTATCTCCTTGTAAAGTAAGTAGTTGGCAGCCTATATTGGAGCCATCTTTACTATAGGGGAAACACACAGGGGACTTTAAACTATAATAACTAAAAATTCAGAATTTTTATAGAGTCTTCCTCTGAAGACTAGGAAAAACATGATTTTTATCAACTGAAAAAAAGAAAAGAAGCAGAGAAAACATAAGCAAAACAAAGTAATTATTACCTAAAGACTCCATCCTGCCTGGAGGCAAAGATTCTATGCTGCCCGGAGGCAAAAACTCCATTCAGGTACTTCCAACCTATTCCTGTAAGACAGTATTTCATGCCCTGAGCTCTTAGATGTGTAAGTCCCACATCAAGTGTGTGCTAATGTCTTCTGAGAACACATGCAGGTGGACCTCAGACACTCTAGATGACACTCATCTTCAACTACTGACAGCTGAGATCCCAGGTAACAGAATATTTCTCACATGGTTAGCTTTCTTAGGCCATTTATAATTAACTATTTTCTCTCCAGCTGGGTTCAATGCCTCTGTTTGTCTGCTGCCTGCTAATCTGGATGTAGAACGCACATAAAAATGGAATAAGTGGACCCTCAAAAGCTGTCTTCTGACCTGTGCACATTCACCAGAGCAGAGGTTACTTAAATTAAAATCTAAGGTCACTCCCTCGGGTTCAGCTCCTGTTATTACTCCTATTATTCCTAATCATAAACCTTTGTAGAATCTATGCGTTGGCCTGCTGTGAAGCCTCCCCAGTTCCCTGCTGTAGGCTCGCACAGCTGTTTCCAGTTACTGAGCATATAGCAATGGGCACTGCCTCAGCAATGTACTTTATCAAAGGACTGCTTCCTTCTAGTAATGTATAAAGACACAAAGGTCAACCCCTGCTCCCATTAAAAACAAACAAGCAAACCAAAAACAGAAAAGCAAACACAAAGGTCAACACTATGGACTCATTTCAAGCCAAGTCTAGATTCACCAGCCGCAGTCTGTGACTAGGCTATAGGCTCTGCTGGGGCTTCTACGGTCTCTCCATTGAGAGGAGCTTGTCTTTTCAATGAGTGCTGCCAGCCTTACTTCCTTACAGGTGCCTCTTTCAACCATTGCCATTAGAACTTCTTTAGGAAAGGCACTTCCAGAATAGTCCATCTACACTAAAGCATAAACTCACAGTGTACTTTAGTGTCAGTCATGATCATGACTGAAACTCATTTTCTCATCTCATTAACCCAGATCATTCTTGATGACTCTAGCTCTTTCTGTGGCTAAAGCTCTTCCTATGAGGTGTGAGATACTTGTGGCTTATCCAGACAGGTCTGGTAGTAAGTAGCTAGCTGAGCTTGTTGTTACTTTAACAGCTGTTATTTTTGCTTGAGATGCTCTAGAGTCAGAGACCAAGATGAAGAAAGCGATAATGATGCGTCAGAATCTAGGATAACGGTACTAATGTGCAAAGGGACAGTCACGGGGCTGGAGAGATGGCTCAGCGGTTAAGAGCACCGTCTGCTCTTCCAGAGGACCGGGGTTCGATTCCCAGCACCCACATGGCAGCTAACGACTGTCTGTAGTTCCAGTTCCAGGCAAATAAATAAATAAATAAATAAAGTTATTTAAAAAAAAAAAAGGGACAGTCACACACCTGGTCACTACACAGAAGCCTCTGATTGACTTAATGCTTCGCTAAACATTCTGAAATGTTAAATAATTTTGAGCATATTTTCATTCTGTATTGAGGCACATAAATCATATCGCAGGTCTTGGTTGGGACCTACTCCCAGGAAAATCTGACAGGAGAGTAAGAAGTGGAATAGAGAAGACAGAGAAGGGCAAGGGGAGATGCACTAAGCAAAATGCTGGAGAAAGGGGAGATTGTAATCCCACTCCTGCAGAGCGCACTGATGCAGCTTCACTGTTATCTCAACTAGAGTCAAAGCACAATATGTGTACCTGCCCAGTCCTGTGACTGGTTAAAGATAAGATATAGAAAGTATGTTAGCTACCAGGCACTTCCAGCTGTCTTGTGCCCAGGCAAAGGATATACTGAGGCTGAAAGTGGTAGTTTGACCATGAGAGGGAGATGCTGGCAGCCAAGAAGTATACTTAGAATCCTTGTTCTTAAAACTGGAGAAGGGGGCTGGAGAGATGGCTCAGCGGTTAAGAGTGCTGACTCTTCTTCCGAAGGACCTGAGTTCGATTTCCGGCATCCACAGGGCAGCTAACAACTGTCTGTAATTCCAAGATCTGGCATCCTTACACAGTTATACATGCAGGCAAAACATCAATTCACATAAAATAATAAAAATTTTAAAAAAAAAACCTAGAGAAGGATCACAAGGGATATAACCAAGTACTAATGGCAATTGTTGAAGTTGTACATATGCTTTAATATGAACAGGCAAAAACTAAATGCTTGATGATCAAACTATGATTTCATAAGTGGAATTAGTAACTGAAAGGGTATATAATCATATGAAACAAATATATATATTTGCATATATAATATACACACAATACATACACACACACACACACACACACACATATATATATATATATGTATATGGAGGTCCAGAGCCATGGGTAAAAGCACAAAGTGTGCAAATAATCAGCATTTAAAACCCGACTCTGGGGCTGGAGAGATGGCTCAGAGGTTAAGAGCACTGACTGTTCTTCCTGAGGTCCTGAGTTTGATTCCCGGCAACCACATGGTGGCTCACAACCATCTATAAAAAATGACATCTGATGCCCTTTTCTGTGTACTGTATTCATAATAAATAAATAAATCTTTTAAAAAAATATAAAAAATAAAACCCGACTCTGCCACTTTCAGACAGAATGGGTTAACTTTGCTGTGCCTGCCTACTGGAGTTGCTAGGAGAAGGAAAAGATTTAATATATGTAAGGCTCTTAAAGTCACATCTGCCACACAGGAAGTACTAGTTACATGTTAACTCTTACCGTTCTTTGCCTTCTGGCTAATATGGTCAGCACTTCCTAACTCTACAGTACAGTTGTCCTTCAGCACCCAAAGGGGATTGGCTCTAGAACCATCCTTCACTCATAAACTAAAGTCTAAGGAAAACTCTCAGATAAAATGACATAGTACTTGCATGTAATTGACCTACCTCTTACATGTGATAATGTTTTAATTATTCCTAGATTAGTTATTATCTAGTCCTATACAACGTAAATAGTAATTTTGTTAGACTGCATTGTAAACAAAACACAGACAAGAAAAACATGCTTGTTCAGTACAGACTCAATTTTGTTTTCAAATATTTTCTATTTACTGACCCCACAGATATAAATGATTAACTGTATTTTATTCTTAATTTGTGGCAGACTGACATTTTAGCATGAAAGAGATACAAAATGGGGAGGGGAACAAAATAAAATGCCACAGTTCAAATGACTTGATTTCAATAGACAATTTCTGCAAATTTGCACATGATCCTGAATTTCTGTTCTCTCCTTATGCAGACAACTGTTTCTATAGACTGTTCTGTGATTACACTTGCAGAATACCAAATAGCCATTTTTCAATAAACCACTATGGTTGTTTTTGTCAGATTAATGAGAGGGAAAGTAACAGTACATGAAAAACACTTAACTGAGCTTTATAATGATCAAGAAATAGAAATTTATGGTGTGACCTTAATGGTTACTTCTTGTGACAGGCCATTCTGTTTCAGGCGCATCTTTGAACTGTCACTGAACCAGAGAGTGTTTCCTAACCTTGTACAAAGTAGAAAATAAAGGGCTGTAGTTTGCACCTCAACAAGAACATTCTCTGGAGGCTGCTCAGACCACCTTTGCCAGGCAAGGCATAATTGAGTAAGAGTAAACAAGAATGAACTTAACACTATCAGTGGGATTCAGGGCCTAGATCCCAGCATCCATACAACTCACTTCTCTTCTGCAGGTGAGAAGCCAATGAGAGACTCTCCCAATACTTGTGTTTAGTGTATGTTTTTTGTTTGATCTCTCACTTTAAAGACTATCTTTTATTTATTCTTTGACAAATCATACATGGTTATTGATCACACACTCAACTTTCCCTTCTACTCTCCATCATAACGTATTCTCTTCCTTCCTTCTTTCGTTCATCCTTCCCACACTTCTTCGCTCCCTTCTTTCTTTCTGTAATGCACTTACTCCTCCCTGGTCTCACTCAATACTAATGCCATTTTAAAAAGGTGCCTCTGCCCGCATTGGTTCTTAGTGACCTGCTTAGGCCTTCCATATGCTGATAAACGAGAAAGCAGACACCTAGGAGTGCTCTAGCAGACTGCTGAGTGTTACCATTTGTGCACAACCATCTCTACTGAACTCTGGCTTTTTGAAAGCCTCCATTGGGCTGGTTTCTCCTATCTGGTCAGCATAATGTTTGCAAGCAACAGGTGCTTCGTTTCCTTGAATGATTGTAAGTGGCTATTGTGGAAACAAAACTGGCCCTTCAATCTACCAACGACTAAATGCATACCAAAACAAACAAACAACAACAATAAACCCACAGTCTGATCCAATTAATTTATTACGCGCACCTCTGCCAAGTATGAGGCATTCGGAAGCACCAATTTCATGGGGATCGAGGGGGAAGGCTCGGTAGCTGATGTACTTAACATTTAATAACTTGGCTTTACCTCGATTTTTGAGAAACAACATCCCCGTGACCCCAGAGCCCTTTCAATACGATGTGACCATTTCCTCAGACCTTTCTGGATCAGAGGATAAGAGCCTCACTATTGTGTAGGGGTTTGGCAGAACTCAACTTCGCAGCCCCGGGACTGCGGAGAACTTGGGCGGTGCTTGGTGGTGGCGGTGTGTGGTTGCCGGTGCCCGCCACACCGCAGAGAGCTGCAGCAACCCTGCCGCGGAAACCGGTGTCTACACTCACCCGACTGCTGTTGCAGAGCTCAGCGAGGGTGTCCCGGGCGGGTGGGCCAGACCAGAGGGGGTGGCGACGGCTGCCCCGCCCACCGGGCCGTGCGCCCCGCCCACGCGCGCGGGGAGGAGCCGGAGCGGAGTGGAGAGGAGAGGGCGGGCGGTCCTGGAGCGCAGAGATCCGACTCCCTGGCTGTGGCGGCCGCGATCGAGGCGGGTGAGTGAGTGCCAAGTGATCGCGGGGACCGGGCCGCGGAGAACCAAACAGGACGGGGCGGGGCGCTGCCACTTAGGGGCCTTCTGTGGGTCCCGCGAGCCGGCCTCGGGCTGGAGCGAGGGAGCGGAGGAAGGAAGCGCGGGCTGCGGGCGCCCTGGGCCGCGGCAAGGGAGTGGGGGCGAGGCGCGTCGTGGCGCACAGACACGAGAGCCTGGGGACACGAGCGACCCTCGACATTGGGTCTCTGCTACCACCCTGGTCTCGACCCTCCGGCCGAGGCGCTGGAGTCACCGCCCAGCTCGCGGCGGTGCGGGAGGAGCGGGTCGGGGCCGCCACGCACGCCCCTCCTCTCCGGGACGCGATCTCCGGGACGCGCGTGGGCTGGCAGCCTCGGTGCACTGGGTGGGGTGTGGGGGTGGCGGCGTGGAAGGAGAGGATCGTGGTGAGAACTCCCGTAACACTCCACGAAGGAGCCTGCGGCGGTGACTCAAACAGGAAGGTCGGAGTTCAGACTTGAGCCCTGCGTGATTTATTTCTTTTTTAAATGTAGCGCCGGACGCTTAGCCCGTGGGTTAGAGAAGCTTGTTTTCATTTTAATAAGGGCCTGCCAATTAAATCTCATTTTAAGACGCCATTGCTAGTGTCTCCTGACACTTACTTATCCTGGCTGTGGATGTCTTGTAAACGACTTAAATCATTCATAACTTTAGCAGAGGGAACCGTGATTCTTGTTAAACTTTGAGCAACTGGAAATCAGCTGGAAGGATCTGCCGAGGCCTGTGGTCTCATGCGGGCGTGGTTGTGCACAAACAAGTGTGTAGAAAAGGAAGCAGCCCATGCCTGAGCTGGAGGGGAGATCTGTGCCCATGTGCCAGGGCACGTTTAACCGCGGCTCCCAGTGGAAACACTGGGGATGTCTTAGGCCTTCTTGGACAGACTTCACATGATTCGTCTCATTCCGGTCAGTTATTTCCTCTCCCCTCCGCTGTCTTTGGACACTGTTTATATTTCCTGGGGCGGTCGCAGCGTCTCCTGAATAGATTGTCTATATTGAATCTTTTGGATGTTGTCAGAGCCAGGCTCTGTGTCTATGTGTTCTCAATTTTTAAAGCAATAGCTTGGCTTTGTTTTTAGAATGCTGGTCACCCTGCTGCACCATTGCTTGGCACTTCAGACCTTGGATGTCAATTACCACTGGATTCCAGCCTTTCCCTGGGGAAGCCGGGAACGCAGGCCACTCCAGAACAGTGGGCTTAAATCTAAAGCAGTCACTTTCAACTAAGGAGGTTCTCCCACTCTTTAGAACAAAAATACATATGTCATCAAGACCATTTTCCAATAAATAAACATGTAGTTCTCACATATTTTTTTTTCTTTATTTTCGTCTGTTTCATACTGTGCACCTCGTTGCTCTATTTCAACCCCCCTCCCACTGACCACCCCCTTCCTCCCAGCCCAGTTTTAAAAAGCAATCTTTAGATAAAATATCCAGACCCTTTGGTATTTTATCGGTCATGAAGTACCATAAAGCCGTCCGTGGGTTACGTCCAGTGAATGCTGAACAGTAACTACAATATATCTGTATTTAGCACATGCAGTTTACTGGGTGTAGAGTCCCAGTGATGTGCACAGCACTTAGATTTGTACAGAATGGTGTAAAACTGAAGATCTGTGCTTCACAAGAGACTGCAAGTGTGGTATGGGAAGGCAGGTACTTACCTGTGCAGGAAGCTCTGCGCTTATTTAAAAGCCAAATCCTCTGAGAGTTGGCTTGCTGTTATCCCTTGTCACAGAACATGCATGTTGATTTGGTTGTGAGAGCTCCAGAGAAGTTAACTACTGCCCAATAATTTTGTTTCAAACCTCTCCCTAGAAGGAAAAAAAAAAATCAGACTTAGCATGACATGGATTACTGGGCTATGTTTTCATTAGGTGGAGTTTTTGTTGTTGTGTTTGTTTCATTTTAATATAAGCCTTACCTAGGAAGGTGAGTTCTAGAAGTAATTTTTTCTGAGCCTTGATTGGGAAGAGAAGTGGTTTCACAATGATTTACCGTGTAGGCTTTCTTGTCAGACCAGGACAGAATAGTATTTAGCCTTTTTCAGTCTGATTTGGAAAAGTAGGAGTAATGTTGATCTCTGTCTCTAGTGTTTTAATGAACTAAAGGCAGACTGGAACTAACCTATTTAGAAGTGCGTAGACTGATCACTGCTTCTTTTTTTAACCTGGCTTACTCAGTCAACAGGATAAATGGGTACATTATAATTGCTAGAACCTTCTGGAAATGCCAGATATCACAATTTTAAGTTCCAAAGAATAATGAATGTTGGCATGGTAATCACATCTATAATCTCAGCAGTTGGCAATGCTGATCGAGGCAGAGGAATTGCTATAAGTTCAAATCCAGTCTGGACAACATAGTATGTTCTAGGCTTGTCTGGACTAGAGTGAAATCTTGCTCAAAAAATTAGAAATTGACCAGAATTTGTGTATGTGTGTGAATATGTATAAGCTTGTATGTCCTATTTCTGTTGCAGCAGTATGAATAATAATGATTGATGGACCAATAATTTTACTATGCTTTTGGTGTTGTTAAATATGTAATATTTTAGGGATGGGCAGTTAGAAACATAAGTTGGCTTTTAAATTTAAAGAGAGTTTTATTTTAGATAGTTACATTTATTAACCTTGGATAGAAAATTCAATCAAAAACAGAAGCAGCCTTTGTTGTTAACCACGTATGACCTCTAAAGTTTGGAAAGATGTGGTTCAGGCGTATGCTGTTGTTTGTTCTTGTGTGTATGGCTATCCAAGGCCAGGAGATAAGACATAAAAAGTGGAGACAAATTGTGTTTATTTTTTGTGAGAGTAGATGGTTAGTTAATTCAGAGAATCGAGTCGCTGAATCATTTCCTAAAATTTACAAAACTGAAAAAAGTTTTTACTTTAAAAACAGCCTTCCCAAGTACCTGTTTTTTTCTTAATACATATCAGATGTGTACAATCAGATTGGTCTGGGGTGTAGCTCATGTCAGTGATAGTGACACAGAAATACTAGTTTATATTGATTTCCAGTATAAAGGGTACAGTGTTCATTATGAATTGTTTTGTCCCTGATGTTGTGCCCTGTTGTGAAAGACTTGATGGAATAAATTATTGCCTGCTTTTACTCCTAGAACATGATGGCATAATGATGGATTACTGACTTGGGTTCCTAGGCCTGAAGATCAGATGTCTTAGTTAATTTTTCTGTGCTTTCATGGAGGTTGTGAGGAATAAATGAATTTGTCTACATAGACCATGTGGAACATTGACACATAGTCTATATTCAATAAGTATTAATATTATTACATCTTTGTACAGATAATGAACATGTATTACTTTTATAATAGGAAAATGGCTGCACAAAATTTTTTTATTTCTCTCAAATCCAAAAAGGCTGTTATTCAAAATATCCTGCCAAATATCTCTTACTTACAAAGTAAGAGACTGTGAACTGATTAGGCAGTAGTATTTTGTCTTTTAAATATGAAATGAGTTGTGATATCAATTTACTCAGTAAATTAATTCTAGATCTTAATTTCATTTTATTTTCTAACTGCTAACTCATGCATGTAGTCAGTTTTAGGATATACAGTTGGAAGGCAGGCACAAGTACAGTGCATTATTAACAATTACAGCTATCTGTGTATTTTTTTGCAAAGGCTTGAAGAAATACAGACAAATGAATGCTTCCATTTTCTCCCAGAAAGCATGAACATATAACAAATCATTTGTAACTATTATAAATAAGTTCTGTCAAAATAAATTCTGGTTTATAACTGCATATAGCCACATTTTGTTCACTTGGAAAAAATACACACCACCTTTTGTGACACATGAATGCCATCAGATTAAGTGCCAAAACCACCTGTGCAGTAAATTGGAAGCCCTTCAGAAGTTTTTAGGTTTATCTTCGTAACAGGGATGTGGGGTGTGTGTGTGTGTGTGTGTGTGTGTGTGTGTGTGTGTGTGTGTGTTACTGACAATTGAATCTAGGGCCTTGTACATGCTGGGGGATGTTGTACACTGCTATCCAGTCATGGGCCTCGTACTGTCACCTCCCAAATACTGGGATGATGGATCTATAAGCTAGGTAAGAAGAGCTACAAATAAGCCAAGTCTGAATTCACAGAAGTTGGTACTTCACAGATCTAGGTCTTCTGTCTTGACAAGCTGCATTTACAGAACACCTCCAGTCTCTCCTGGGTGGCAAGAATGAGGAAGAAGTGGCCGCACTGAGGCTAACAGGAATACTGGATAAATAAGATGTGGTTGCAGCACAAATGAGTGCTTCTCTGTCATACAACCTGGGCCCTTTCTAGGCCTTTTCTGAGTCCAGCTCTTGCTCCGGTCTTACCAAGGACCACATGAGGCTGGTGTTCCTTAAGCATTCAAACTTAGGGAGTAGAGCGAAGTTTTTCCTCAAGTGTTGCTGTAATTCCATAGCTGATTCAGCACTCTGCCGAGAGTTATTGAAGAGGCCCTCACAGTCAAAGGAGAGAGAACAGAGGGTTGTGGGGAGGGGGGACATTTGGAAGTTGTAAATCCAGTCATGAGAGAGACAGAGAGAGGTTCTTTCACAAGAGAGACAAGCAACCAGAAGAGAATTATGGTTGCCTCCCCATTGGGGTTCACTGCCTCTTCAGTTGTTGTAGTGAATGTCCTGTATAATAACATCTGAGAGTCAGCAGGCCTGAGGTAAATTCACAGGGCAGTCTTTCAGAGACAATTCCCAGAGGGAGCCTTAGCTGGGCAGAAGAGAAAATCGGCCTACAAAGTCCCGTTCCAGAGCAGCTCCTTCCAGCAGGTGTATAGCACTCTACATTCTCTCTCAAGGGCAGGGGAGCAGCTTGGAGCTGGGCAGAGGGTGGCAGTGATTGAACTGAAGAGGACTTCCAGCTGGATTCTTCTGTTTGTGCCAAGTCTCTCTTGAAAATCATTTCTAGTGTCACTTAAATGTTTGGTTTGTCATGGCAGGTTTTATTGAGTGTCATAAAAAATGCTTAGCTTCAAGTGTCTGGTTGTTATCCCCATACGAGGAGGGATTTTTATCTTCTTTTTTAACAGCTCTATGTTTCAGAAGTTTACTGAACAATGAGCAAGCATGTTGCAGACCTATCAGACTTGATACTTGAGCTGCTCCTGAAGATTGTAGCTAGAAGAATTTCTTTTCTAGGTCTGTCTGAAAGCATCAGTTGTTAAGAACTCGAACTTTTAGCATTTGTTGATTTTCAAGTGTGACTTTGGGACCAGAGGTTTAGAAATTTGTATATTCTGTATCCTTTCTTGCAGAAAAGTCTGTTGTCTGTCATTCTTGCGGCCAAGGTCATGTTGTTGACATTTGGCTGAGAAGTGTGAGCCCAGGTTGGATTTGAGTGGGTGTGGTCACCAGTGTTCACTGGAGTGTGGGCTTCACCAGCATCATCTGCACTTGGATTTTCTCTGTGTACAAGCCCCCATGGGATAGTCAAGGAGACACTTCACCAATTGAGAATCTGGAGTGGTCTATTTAATTGTAGGTGCTTCTGGCCAAGATACCCCTGGAGTTCATTTGTTCCCACTGAAGTGACCTGACTCAGAGCTCAGATTCATAGTAACTTCAAATTTTGTCCACCAGAATCTCTAGTAAATTAGGGAAAAAAATAGGCCAAACTGGACATGGCAGAATATACTTAGAATCTAACACTAAGGGGCAGAAGCAAGAGGATAGCTGGGAAATTGAAAGTAGCCATGTCTACATAGTGATTTCCAGGCTAGACAGGCAAGACCCTGTTGCAAAAACAAGCTCCCTCTCAAAACAAAACAAAACAAAAACCCCAACAGAATAAAACCATGTCCTGGAGTAGGACTGCTCTTCTAGAATGGAGAGGTATTTCTTTCCAGTTCACTTAGGGGTTTTGAGTAGCAGTGATGGGTTTGTTGTTGTTGTTGTTGTTGTTGTTGTTGTTATTTTCCTAACCATAGAAGTGCCGTGTCTGGCAATAGCTCTGCTTCTCAAAGCCTATTCGGTTATAATAGCCTTTTAAGTGATCTGAGCTGTGGAGAGTGACACATAGTAGGAGCTTAGCAAATTCCAGAGGAATGTGTATCAGCAAGGTGTGTAAACCACTGTCTTTTTTTTTTCTTCTGGGAATTACACCTTCAGTGATACACAGAATCTTTAACGACTTCTTTCTCCTGGATTCATCCTACCTTAAGGGGCAGTGAAAGGCTTTGAGTGTCCTTGATGTTGTTTGGTGTTGATGGTATAGCAGCATTCCGGACATCATCTAACACTTACTGTGCTGGGAACAGTTTACACATTCCTCGGGCACTAAGCATCCCAAGCCTATCTGACACAGGGAAGGGAGTCATAGGAACTCCAGGGGTGTGGAGAGGGATTCCTGTAAGGTATTGGATGAGGCCCTCCTCTTTGGGATGAGTGTAGGAGCCTTTGAGACTGCATCTTTTGGAAAAAGCCTTCTAATTTGGGAGAGAAGTAGGGAATTCTTGTGCCAGAGCCAGCAGAGTTTACCTGTGTCTGCCTTAGTGCCCACTGGCTCTTAACATTTTCTCTTTTAAGCAGCGCCTTACTCTTCCTGCATGTTTTGGGGGCATCAGTGGAGGCAGAGCCCTAACTGATGTGTCTAGCTGTCAGACCTTGTGTGTGAAGGTGATGAGGTTGGTCCCTATTCTGCTCCTTAGCTTTCTGCTGTTTTATGAGCAGGCCACTTTGTGAAAAGATGCTGGCATGTCTAAAATACTGACTGCCTTCCACTTTTAATTTAGTCAAATGAAGTCATTCGTCTCTACTTTAATTTGGATCCCCAAAGCGGAAATAGCAGATGACAATTCCTCATAAAAATTTCCTATGGACTTCCTTAAACAGCAAAGTCATCTGCTACATTTCAATATGATTTCAGCTTTTTAAAATCCCCAGAGTTTCAGCTCTCCAGGGAACTCCTGTGCCAGCATCTGCTTGGTATCTGCTCCTTATTCAACCTAGTTAGTTAAATGTTGCAGCCACTACTTAATCCAGACTGCAAATAAACACTCCTGGCATGTTCCCTGGCTTTCTGCCTTTGCCTCCCATCTCCCTCCACTCCCTGACTTCCTTCGGGCTATAATATATTAACAGGGACTCTAGGCCACCCACACCCAGAAGGACAGAAGTCACTCTATCTACTCTCTATGCTTACCTCCTGAACTCCTGACCGTTTCTCTAACTTAACAGACTTTGGCCTGAGAACTTGCTACCTACACCCAGGACCCCTAGGCTCCTTCTAGGCTGAACTAATTGCATTTGTTTTTGTTTTGTTTTTCTAAGCTGATCGTACCCTGTTTTTCATTCTCATAGGGGCAACCTCTTCAATAATAATAATAATAATAATAAACAATCTATTTGAACTCCCCAAGTTTAACAATGATATTAGAAAGGAAACATTCAAACTTGTCTTCATCCCTTTCTAATACTGGCCTTTCCCATTCCACTTACAGGTATTTACTTGTATGAATGTTTATGTTGTGTTTCTTTCCATTCCTTCACATAAGTGGTTTCTGTACTGTGTGTGCCATGCTGTTTTAAATTAGCAGTGTGTCAATAAGTACATAGGAATAGTTTCTTCTTTGAGTAGCATCAGTTTCCTACTGAGTGGATGCATTGCAGACCTTTGTCTGCCACTGGAGCTGTGGGCTGTATCTAATCTGTTGATCCTACAGGGCTGTGAAGACAGGTTAAGTTGGTCATTTTGCTTACTAAGGACAGACTCCCAGAAGTGGTCTGCTGAGCCACTGGGCTCAGTGATCACCTTGGAAAAGTACTAAATCAACATGTTCCTCATAGACCACCCGTAGGGGTGTGTGTGTGTATGTCAGGTCTTTTCTATTTTTCTAATCTGGTTGGAGAGAAATGGCAATTAGATTAGTGCGGTTTTTTCCCCCCATAATTAGAAGTGAAGTAGAAATCTGAGTGAATTGAGGGTCTTTTGGACTTTGTCTAGGCTGGTAGGTTCTCCTGGGGGTCTTTATAACCTTTCTTCTTGTGTATTGTCCATCAGAATTTCTTAAATATTGAATGCAGGCTTGGGTGGAGCTGGTTACCAAATGCTTAGTACGGAATCAAGGCAAGTACAAAGTAAGGTTTTGCTGCATTTGCTAGTGTCCGAATTATAGTCTTCAGCTAATGGTGTTACTAACTTGTGGCCATGAGAAATTATCTTCTAGCCTAGAACTTTTTCTCCCTCACACACACACACACACACACACACACACACTCAAACACAAACATATACATGTACACACATGGATGTGTGTAGGGAGATTGAAAAAGAGGTTAAAACATGTAGATTCCAGTGACATTTCCTGTAAAATCTTTTCAGAAGTCTGGAGTCCTTCCACATATTTCTATCTCTAGAAAGGTTATACAGGTTTCCTTTCTCTGTCTGTTAGGCTGTTCTGTTTGATTTCCACAACCAGGAAGTTATTAGGTCCTTCCAAGGAAAAGGGTTAAAAGTAAAAATGACTTCAGAGCAATATTGGAGGAAGGGGAGAGACTGGAGCTGTGTTTGGCTTTTGAGGTGCCCTTTAAAAAAACATTTGTGTCTGTCTTTCCATCCATCAATGTCTGTCCATTCATGATAGTGTCTGTGTGAGTGTATGTCATGTGTGCACTTTGTATCTTCTGGAGTTGAAATTACAAGTAATAGAAAACCTTCTGGTGTATGTGCTGGAAACGGATTTTCTGGAGAAACAGGATCTGTCTTGACCTCTGAGCTGTGTCTCCTGCCCGGAGATGTACTTTACTCACTATAGCCTTTTTGGGGATTGTTAATGTAAAATTTATTTTTTAAAAAGACTGGTTTCTGTTGAAAGAAAGGGAATCTGATTTGTTAGTGAGAATGCTGTGTTCCATTTTTTTTTGGGGGGGGGGGTTCATAAAAAGCATTCCCATATAAAGCTTGTTTACCACTACATAAAAAATAAAATAAACCAGCTGGGCATGATGACATGTCCACAATCTACCCTCCAGGAAGCTGGGGCAGGATGACCATAAGCTCATGGCTAGCTGAGGCCACAGGAGAAACTGAAGCCACTGTGGGCTGTCAGCAAGACTGTTCTTAGGACAAACAAAAAAACCTCTAGCAATGAAGTCTGTTTCCCACACTAGCCATAATGAGGAGTAACCTTTGAAAAGATCTCTGTTTCTCTCTCTCTCTCAAACACACACACACACACACACACACACACACACACATTTAATATGTGATTCTTTTGTGAAAAACAATAGAGTGCTCTGGATGCTTAACTTTTCTTCTAGCGCTTATTGTAATGTGACATGTCACCGTGACACCCATGTTCGCTGTTGTAGCGTCTACTCCATAAGGAAAAGAATGTGGCCTATTTGTCCCAGTACCTAGAAGAATACCTGACACCTTTGGGTATCCAATCCTTAGTAGATGAGTGAATGGTTCTGAGGGTAAATATCTTTGGGTCCTTATGTTCAGCTCTGTCCAGGCTTATTAGATGCTGGCCTGGGCAGCTGTGCTGACCTTCCTTTGACCTTTATGGTGTACTATTACCCTTGGGAACTTTGTGGAAAAGCTTTAGAACTCAAAGCCTGCAGTCTGAGTTACCTGATGACTTAGTCTATGGTCCATTTATAAAACAGTTCATAGATGTATTTTACCTCATCTAAGATGCTGATGTTGTAAAATATGCTTCTGGACCACTAGAGAAAATAAATGCTGTCAGTTAAACTATATCAAGTACCAGCACAAGAGGGTTAGTTTTTGATGACTACTATAACAGATTATCACAAATTGAGTTCAAGGCAACCCAGCTATTTCACCTCACAGTTTTGTAGGTCAGAGGTGTGTGTGACTGTTGTGTCTTATTGTCAACCAGCGTGGCCCTCCTGGAGGCTCTGGGAAGAATCTACCTCAGGTCCTTTCCAGGTTGTTGGTAGACTTCAGTTCCTTCAAGTTTGTTTCTTGCTGTCTCTCGGTTGGAGGCTTTCCTTACCTTCTAGAGACTTTTCTGGTACTTGTCACTGGGCTTGACATCTCAGACCCAGGGATAGCAGACCTTTGTTGTGCTGGAACTTTCCCTGCCAGCTTTCCTGCTCTTTTCTCTCTAGCTAGGGAAAATTCTCTGTTTCTGAGGGTTATTTGCTTATATTGATTAGATTTGGTCCATCCATCAAATATTTCCTTTGCTTATGGCTTAAGGCAAAATCTCGTTTGCCCTGTAGCAACATTCACAGGTTTCAGGGATTAGGATTTGAACATTTTGGAAGGCCCTGAAGAGTCATCTTAGTATCAGAGGAAGGCATAGATGAGCAGCTGATTTGTCTAACGCAGTGGGCATGTTAGGAAGCATGCTTGAGTGTTAACTCTTTCCACACAGATGCTATGATCACTGTGGTCCCACAGTGCCTATCTCATGCATTTGTCAAACCCTCGTTGAGAGAATTCATTTTGTTGACAGTAACAAAGGTAATGATTCCTACCTAAGAGCCAGTAGTAGGCATATACTTGGACACTTCTTAATCCTTGTACAAATCTGAGGTAGGGTATACTATCTTCATTTACAGAGGAGAAAATAGGTTTAGAAGGGTCCCATTATCAGTTATAGTTGACATTTCTGGTATGAATCCACATATATAGGATTCTGAAGTTGTTATACTTTTTATGGGTACATGTTCTCGGCTCAATGTCCAATAGCATATGAAAAGTGCTACAGGAGAGGTGTCCAGTGGTCTGCTGGCTATGGAGGAGATTAAGGGGAAGTGACATTTTCATCTGACCAGTCCCTTGTTGTTCTGCTATTAAATGCCTACGGGTTAGACAAAGCCTTCATCCTTTTAAATACCCAAATGATCTTTTTAAGTCAACAAAGCAGTTGCCTGTTCTGTAGGGATATGGCTTTAAACGTGATATGAACAGTTCCTTAGTAAAACCACACTAACAGTGCTGATTCAGATCAAGATAAGTGCTGTGAAAGCTGTAGAACTGGGGAGTGAGAGGGAAGAGGGAGATGTCAAAAGAACGGGAGAGCTGCTGCCTTAGTGGGGAAGCTCAGGGAAGACTTTTGTGCAAAGTGATCATTCTCCGAATACCTGGGTGAGCAAAAGGCAGCCTGAAGTTAACAGTAAACAGGGCAGCGGAGCACAAAAAAAAATGCTTGCTCTCTCTCTCTCTCTCTCTCTCTCTCTCTCTCTCTCTCTCTCCCCCCCCCCCCCCTGTTTTGTAGGCATGAGGGAAATAGAAGTCCAAAGAGCCAGATGATGAGACTTGGATAAAGTTGATTGAAAGTACCTGTCTAGCATGTTCAAGACTCTGGGTACATAAGCTACACACACACACACACACACACACACACACACACATGCACGCCTTGTAGTGTCTTGAATGAGAATTGCCCCCAGAATCTCCTATGTTTGAATTCTTGGTTTCTAGTTGGAACTGTCTGGGATGGATTAGGAGGTGTGGCCTTGTTGGAGACAGTACATCACTGGGGGTGGGCTCTGAGGTTTCAAAAGCCTATGCCAGACCCAATGTCTTTCTATGTGCTGCCTATGTATGGATCAGGATGTAAAGCTTTCAACAGCTGCCCTAACACTGCATTCTCTGCTTACCACCACGATCACGGACTAACTCTTCAAAACTATAAGCAAGCCCCCAATTAAATTCTTTCTTCTAAAGTTTCCTTGGTTATGGGTTCTTGTCACAATAAGAGAACAGTAACTAAGAAATTGGGTTTAATGAAAATGCCAACAAGACTTTATAGAGGAATCTCTGTTCACAGATAAGGTATAGTGAGCTGGGAGCCTGGGCATGAGCTATGCAAGACCAAAGGGTGAAAAGTTTTTTTTTTTTTTTTTTTTTTTTTTTTTTTTTTTTTTTTTTTTTTTTTTTTTTTTTTTTTTTTTTTTTTTTTTTTTTTTTTTTTTTTTTTTTAACTGTTTCAACTCTTGATTTTGAAACCATTTTAAGTGTACCAAAGCAAAGCGTATGAGTACAAGAGTACTTTGACAGAACCAGATAAAAAGAAGAGATACCTAAGCTCAAAATACGCAGGGATGGGGCACAGATTTTGCAAAGAGCATTACACTCAGGTAAACGTTGTTGAAAGGTGATCTCACCTTCCCCTTTGAGTCTGCCTTTCTTTTTGTCCCTTTCTAGGTCATTTCAGGATCTTCTCCTCCCTGTGGGATTGACATCCATCCCTGTGGGCTCTGAACTCCTAAATTATCTGGATCTCCTTTCTCCCTATACCTCCTTCTGTCCCACTCAACCCTGTCCCTGGCCACTTGCTAACCAGCCTCTGCCTCATGCCTGACTTTTGGATTCTTTTGTCACCAGGAGATTTCTGTGAAGTGAAGATCTGAATGGTCACTTCCTGAATGACTGTGGGTTCCCGGAAATCACCCTAGTCCACTCCTTAAGGACCCTTCCTGTCCAGGTTCAGGGCCAGCTGTGGTTGGTTCTTAACAGTCCTGTAGTCTCAGAACCATTTAAAGCATTTTGTCTCAGTTTCACTTCCTATAAAATGGTCACAGGTAGACATAGATTTGAAAGGAGTTAATAGTGAGATTCAGCAGTACCTGGTATACAGACTATACCGGAACATTATTAGCAAGCTGCTGTCTGTGTGGCAGGCTCAGCTGGTCTAGCCTGCTGCTTTCGCATTGCCTCACCCAACCGTACCAGAAGGCAACAAGTACAGAAATTAAGAAGATATGATTAGTAATCTATGTAGCAGCTTCATCATCAGTTTTGAATTGTAAAAAATCTCATTTTTTAAAAATTGGATTTGCATATTGTTCAGTTTATAGGAATTCATTTTTATTGCATTTTACAAAAATATTCTTCCATAGTGAGTTGGAAATAAATATGCATGTTTGTTCCCATACACCCTCTCTCTGACGGTATTGCACATACATACTAAGCACCTATCATAAAGTTGTGGACAAAAGGCAGATAATGCAGTCCTTTTGAGAAAGTTCTCCTTAAATTAACCAAAGGGTTTCTGTCTCTTTGATCAGCCTAATTTCATGGATTGTCGGCCCATGATGAAGATGTGTATGAAACCAGGGATTATTTGGTCTTTTCTTTCCTAAGGTCCATAAAGCTAACGAGGGAGACCAGACCCATAGCAAGGAGTGTAAGGACAGTGCTGGGGACACTGAGCCTGGCTGGGGAAGGGTGGGAGGAGTCAGGGGTGGTTCTCAGGTGAGGCGGAGGCAGTGTGATAGAAGATGGACATGTATGTCTTAGTGTCAGGCCCATGGTGGAAGCCTACTGTAACACTCTAACCTTGTGTGGGATTGAGTGACGTCCTCCCTAACGCTGAGACTTTTTCATGTGTGACCTGAGGCGTGCAGCATCTGCCCCCTCAAGATTGTCCCGAGGCGTGTGTGTGTGTGTGTGTGTGTGTGTGTGTGTGTGTGTGTGTGTGTGGTGTGTGTAAAATCACCTGACATCAGAATTTGTAAATTACTGAGTGTAACTTTGTTGTCTTTTACATCATCTCTGGTCCCATTAATATTTATTTTCCTTGCCTGTGTTTACTATAGCAAGCCAGTCAACAAGTATGCTAATGATTACCTTGGGCTATGTAGTTTTGCCTGTATTTCTGTCTTATAGATATATTTTTTCTCTTGAATTCAGTGGCAGTTTTTTTTTTTAAGAAGCCTCTGTATCTAGAGAATTTGTATTGAATTAAAATAATGTAACTGGTGTTTTGATAAAAGTTTCAGGAAGAATCTGGTAAAACATTAATTTTTCTCTTACAGATAGGGAGATGGAAGCACTTCTAGGTCTGCTCTTTGACCAAAGTCATAAAGCTAGCATGTAAATGGCAGAGAGAGGATTAGAAGCCCATCCTTGTTTTCCTGGCTTAGTATTGTCTTATCAACTCAACCCCCAGAACTAGGAGCTTTGTAGATGATGGGCCTGGCTAAGTCCCTCTTTGTCACTTGCTTCACCTTGCCTGGGATGGTTGGGTAGGCAAGAGCCTAACCTAAGGGAGAGCCTTAGGAAACATCTTCTCCCCACCCAGCTCCCTCCCCGCTGCCCTGAAGGTATTTATGGGTGTGAAGGTCCACCTGGAAACCTAGGGAGAGGCTGGGAAGGGTGGCCAGCTGCAGCTGCCAGAGAGTGGAGGAAGGGAGAGGAGGCATGGTCCCTGAGTGTCAAAGAGGAGGAACGTAAGGAGCTCTGGGGATGGGAAAGCCATGTTAAGGTGTCCAAATGGTCTCAAAGCCAAAAAAAGTCCACAGGGCAGTGGAGTCTGTCACAGACCACTTCTTGGTTCACAACCCTTCTTACCTTTTGGAAGCACTCCATATCACCTTCTGCTGGGAAGCATGTTCGGTGCTTACTCACACTCTGTGTTGTAATCTTTATTGTGTAGGCAGCCAGAGGAAGGTTGTACACAGGAAAGGCTGACATTACCCTCCTGATTTCAGCACAGTTTAGAGGTTTTGACTTGGTGTTCTGTTGAAAGTGTTGTCTTCTGCCTTTTTCTCTTCTTCTCTGCCCCTACTCTCTCTCTCTCTCTCTCTCTCTCTCTCTCTCTCTCTCTCTCTCTCTCTCTCTCTCTCTCTCTCTCTCCTCTCTTCCTCTTCCCCCTTCTTAATAAACCTAATATGGCTAAAAAAAAAAAAAAAAGTGTTAGGAAAACAAAAACAAAAACCAGTGGGCAGATGGAATAGGGTCTAACAGCCTTAATGAAGCAGATGTTCCCAGGGCGTGGATCATGCACTTGTCCGTGGGACAGCATCAGCTGGGAGTGACTGAAAAATCACAACACCCAGCCACACCCAGACCTGTGGAGTAGATCCGATCCTTCTGGGTGTGATCCAAAGGCAGTGCCCCTGGGAAGCTCAAACTAGGTAGCATGTGAGAAGCTTGTAGGGTAGCCTTGTACAGTCTCTGCATCCGGGGTCATAGGCAGGAGGGAATCTGTGTCTGACTGCTCAAGAGTGGTCAGATGCTATTTTGTCTACCTCATCTATGCCCGAGGTTTAAGAGAAGCCTTCCAGCCCAGGTCAATGTTCCTCACAAGCCCTTTCCTTACTGTGCCTTGTGTAATCCACCGTTTAAAAGGGAGTGGGGTCAAACCAGAAACTTGCACATTTAAATTGTTGCTACATCCTGTTGTATAAATACAAAACAGCATGCCCTCAGGAAGAATGTCTCTGTTCCCTTTTCCATATGGCAACACACACCACAGCTCAGCACAGGTGAAGTCCACGGATGCAGAGTACCATTGACTCTGAGGCAGGTGAGGCTCCAGTGCTCTCCAACCTAGGAAGTGCTTTTCCAGAGAAGTCAGGATCTTGAAATTCTGGGACATTGTTACTCTTGACCACCTTGTTGTGATCTGGAGCCTGGGAGCAAACTGTTCTTTGAAGGCCATGTGGGCCTAGTTTTTACTAAGCTTTCATGCTCAGTGTTCAAACTATTTAATTTACATGTGACTGTGAGAAAGAGAGCTTGGAGCATCTGTGGTCACATGAAGTCTGCAGTTCAGAGGCTGTCTTTATTTTTATTTTTTTTTAAACAAAGGTTTGCTTTTCTTGAGTTTCTGATCCTATGTGTTTCTCCCAAGAGCGTTCAGGAAGAACCTGAAAATAGGTATTCCTTGAGAAATTTTATGATCACAAACCTGTTAAAAATTAAAGATGAATTCTTAAGGATACAACTTGGTTTTGAAATGTTTTTATGACAGTTGATTGTGGGAAGGTGTGCCATTTATTTTATCCTTCCCTTCCTTCCCCTCCCCCCCCCCTTTTTTTAGGGCTTTGTTTCTGTAGCCCAGGTCGGCTGGAACTGACTTTGTAGTCCAGGCTGGTCTTAAACTATCGATTTTCTTGCCTTGGTTTCTCCAATTCAAGGATTCCAGAAATGAGCCACTATACTCATCCACGTGCCTACTCTTGACCAGCCATTGCAACCTTTTAAAGAAAGTACAGTATATTTTACAAAAGAGAAAACTACACCTAAGAGAGGTACAGTGGCTTGCCCAAAGGATGAACACAGTTCTTGGAGAACAAAGTACCTCAGGCTTTTGGTGTTGCTGATGATGTTGGTTTATTTTATTTACTGGTCATAAGATTGTGCTGAGAAGTGTATAAAATACAAAAAGTATTTCCAAGCACTCTAAAGCCCAGGGCTCAGCAGGGTTGCATCTACAGCAGAGTCCAGAGAAGAGAAAGCAGAATTAATTGTTCCTGACAGGTCACACGTTCCTAAGAGCCTAGTGCTGTATGGTCCCTTGTGAGCTGGTTTATAACAGCTTGAAGGACTGGAGTTACCAGGACCTATTTAGTCTCTGTTCCTGTAGAATGTTCTTGCTGAGAACCCAGCTGTAATTATAGTGTTGCTGGTAGATAATGTCTTTAGTTGATTGTTACCAGGAAGTCAAAGCGTTTTTTTTGGTTATTTTACCAGAATACAATGTTGAAGGATTTTAAGAATAAATATTGGGAAAGTGGCAAAATTAAAAGATTGTCATTCTCTGGAACTTCTCCAGAAAAGATTCAAAACTGGCAGTCTTTAAGTGTTAATGTCAAGTCTGGAAACTGTTTGCTAAGGAAGCCCAATTCCTGGTTTTTTTGTTTTGTTTTGTTTGTTTGGTTTTTTTTGTATATCCCTGAAATGTTTCTTCGTGATTTTTTTTTTAAAAAAACGCTCATTGTCAGTTTTAAAAAGGGACTTGAATACTATCAACATAGAAGCCTGACGAACAGGACTTGACTCTTAGCCCTGCCACATTTTACTTGTGTGACCTTGAAGAAGTTACTTCATATTTCCATGTCTGGGTCCTCTACTACCAAATAGAAATGAGTTACTGTGAGGTGTGAGTCAATTACCAATGTGCTTATGACTGTAGCTGGCACTTCCTATTGCCATTTTAATTAACTAAAACTTAATTAATGTAATTGCAGGAGCCAGTAGAGATAATGTAGGGAAAGGAGGATGCTAAAATTGCCACAGTCCAGCCTTCTTTGAATTCTCCTAGGATAAATAATTCCCTTTAGCCCAGTGATCTGAGGTTTGTGTTTTCGTTGGCACTGCACTCAGATTTTGAATTTCCTCAGTATAGTATAGTGGGAAGATCACCAAAGCATGTAACCCACACTGTTCTAGAACTCACTATGGTCGACAGGCTAACCTCAGACTCACAGCTGCTCCAGCTTCCAAGTCCTGAGACTATGGGCACAAGCCACCATTTACCTCTTAAAACATTCTCTTTGCTTATTTACTGTTTGATTGCGTCCAAGAAAGATCCTGGCCAAGGCAACTTACAGAAGAAAGGATTTAATTGAGGGGTTGCTCACAGTTTCAGAGGGTTAGTCTGTGATCGTCATGGTAGGAAGCGACAGCATGCATGGTACTGGGGCAGTAGCCGAGGGCTTCACATCCTGATCCATAGGCAGGAGGCAGAAAGAGAGAAACAGCTTTAGCATCCTCCCTTCCCCCATCATCTCTCCTGGCTCCTGAAATTACTTGGCTTTATATTTGTCATCCTAGCAACCTATCTGCGCACTTCAGTTTTCTCATCTGTCAGTTGAATTTAACACCTAGGATGTAAAATTTTTGAACTTCAAAGGCCACGCCCAGTGACACATATCTTCCAACAAAGGCCATATCACTTAATCCTTTCCAAACAGTTTCACTAACTGACAAACATTCAAACATATAAGCCTCTGGGCACCATTTTTATTCATAACACCCATACTCTTATATTAATCTTCCAAGAGGTGGTAGATACATCTCTGCTTAAGATGTTTTCCATGGGTGGAGATAAAGGCCAGGAGGAGGAAGGTCACAGCTCTGTGCTAGAGAGAGAGAAAAAAAAAGATGGTTACAGTTTTTGTGGAAAAGGGGCCTCCCATGCTTAGGCATTAATTCATACTCGTATCTGATAGTGATGTCATTTCCATTCTGTGTCAGAAAGAAGCAGACTCATTTTTCTGGAGAAACAAGAGTGTGTGTGTGTGTGTGTGTGTGTGTGTGTGTGTGTATGTTGTTTTTGTTGTTTTGTTCTGGTCCTAAAGTGCAACCTTTTTCTTATAGGTTCATATGGGAAGGACATTGGGGTGATCCTCTTCTCTGTTTCCAGTTGGCCTTTCTGGTGAGTAGTCTTTTAATGACAATTTCATATGTTAGCCCTTGAAATAATTAAAGCATGTTATTTAACTTGAATTTAGTGACTGATGCTCCAGAAAGTAGTAAATACCTAATGGCCCTTGGTCTGATTTGATAAAGGGTCCAGTATTTGTAGAAGGATAAGTAGATTCAACAGTCTCCCATTTGGGATTGTGAGCAGAACCCTAGGATGTTACTGCAAAAAAGACCCTTTTAAAGAGAAGAGTGAATCAGTTTTGCTCATGTTTACAGACCTGCTTGGAAGCAGTTGCTGGACTCCTAGTATAGCTGTGCCAACAACAATAGACTTGTGCCACAGGGTGCAGGCTGCAGCAGCTTCATGGAAGGGCACATGTTGCTGTCTGTGAAAGGCACCTATGTCTGTGATGATACAGACCATGGGAGTTTGTGAAAAACAAACAGAAGACTCATTCATTCAGCAGTGGGGAGAACCTTATATCCCCTCCTTCCTGCACCCAGGCTGTCCTTCATTGGTTGGGTATGACCAGGAGATTTGACAGTGTCTGTTGCTAGGCAGACTTCATACAATCAGGAACTCTGGGCAGTACCTATTGCTAGGCCCTAATGTAGACTTCAGGTTGGCTTATAACAAAGTACATTATATGCATGCTTTGGCAAATGGTTCGAGCGAATTTCCTTGACTATATGGGCCTGTCTTACTACATATCCACCTTTTTATTTTGTTACGTGGTAGCTCAAAGAGAGTTCTTTGCTCTGGCCTTATTAACCCTACCTCAGGGGGGCTCAGCAACTGGACTGTGCCTGTCTTAGGTTGGCTTGCCAGACAAGCTCTTAGCCGTCACTGACTACCAGTACCCAAAGAGCATCCATGGGGGGAGGTGTGCAGATAGAATCAGGCAGTAGCTTTAGAGTTTTAGAAAGCCAGACATGCATAATATGGGGAGGGCTATATCTAAGAGCCATTAACTCTTGTAGAGTCACCTTAGTGGCCACTGCCAGCCCATTATTACCAGATGTGCCTTAGGAGACACTTAAAAAGGAAAAAAAAAAAATTAAAAGTATCACCCCGCCAGTCAAAACATTGAGAATCCAGGAAGGATCAAATAGCCTTTTAAAGTAGTCCCAGCACTTAGTTAAGGTGAATCTGGGCCCAACTCTTTAGCCACCTTCCAAATGAAGCAACAGAATTAAGCTATGATGGGAATCCAGGGCTGAACAGCAAGGTGGGGTGTGGTAGCTGGAGGGCATATTTCCACCTTCAGGGGCAGTTGGACGTTGAAGCTCTTCATTCTAAGGGCACTGCCTAAGGGATGTAGCCTCCCATGGTCGGAGTGAGGCGGACAGAGAAGTGGCACATGTGGTCTTAAACTGTGGCCATGTTCTCCTCAGCAGGTTTTGCTGCTGCCTCCACCTCATTGGATGCTGTAGAGAGATCCGACATGGAAGGGGTGGAAGTGATGGATAGGTTACCCATTTTGTAGAAGGAGACAGCAGGCAAGCAGGTGGATGGGCAGACAAACATGGCAGACGACACAAAAGAAAGGAAGGAAGAAAGAAAGAAAGAGGAGTCACAATCCAGTGCCACAATTGATGGGAGGAAGGTCACCAGAACCAGCACCAGGAAACCTTACATTTATAACAAACAAAGGGCCCTGACCCAGGCGAGCTCAGAATCCATGCCAGGGCCCACGTTTAGGCACCAGTTGTTGCTGTTGTCCAGGGTCCTAATGGCTCCCTTGGGGGACGGGGTGAGAAGTGCAGAGTCAAGGACATAGACCCTGAGAGTCAGGTGGAAAGCAAACAGTAGACTTACTTATTCAGCCATGTAGGCTCACTCCTGTCCTGAACTGTCCGTCCATTCTGCCTAACGGTGGGAGCTACCTGTCACATATGGCTCTTAAGCACTGGAAATACCGCCCACTGTTACTAAGACATTGACTGTGGTGCTTTCTTTCACTTAATCAATTTAAAATTTAAATGTGTATAATTGTAAGTGCATGTTGGATATTGAGGAAACTGTCTTTACTGCCTCACTGTGTGGTCAAGTGAAAGGCCAAGCTGTCTCCTTTTGGAAGGCCCCTGTGGCCCACTGAGCCTGGAGTAGAGCTCTCTAAGAGCCCCACTTTGAGTGCTTTCTGACTAGACTAGGCTTTCTACCTGCCCTCAGAATGACCCTCTGTGCCTCTGTTTCCTCTCTGTAACTCCTATTCTGTCTTTCCCAGGGTTGGGAGGAGGAGCTTCCTTCACAAGCTTCTTTCTTTTCTTTTTAAAAATAGTCTGTGGTGGTATCTGCAATTGTTTGAGTTTGGCTGCTAGTTATCGGTAGGTTTTCATTTCTCTGAGACACCATAGTTTGATGAACTTGCTGTTTCCAGATGACCTTCATTGTGGGCAGAGACACAGCTCAATGCTCCTGTGAAACATGATCTGGAAGGCAGAGTGCTGATGAGATACAGGCCTGTTTGACCAATGGATGCTAGTGTTCAGGCTAACATTGCTGAGTTAGCATCCTCTGTCCAGTCACCCCATGAGTAGGTGCCCTCCTACTGGGGACTTTCTTAGGGTTTCTGATGCTGAGATAAAACACCATAACCAAAAGCAGCTTGGTGTGTGGGGTGGGGGTGGGGGTGGAGCTTTTAGAGGCCATCATCCAGGGAAGTCAGGACAGCAGCTCGAGGCAGGAACTGATATAGAAGCCATGGAGGAGTGCTGCTTTTTGGTGTGCTCTCCATGGCTTGTTCACAATGCTCCCCATAGCTCATTCACATGCCCTGAAACACAATGGGCTGGGTCCTCCCATATTAGTCATACAGGCCAATGTGGTGGAGGCATTTTCTTAGTTAAGGCTCCTCTTCCCGTTTCTCTTCTTGACTCCCTCATCTTCAGCCTTGCTAAGTGCCAACTTTAATATTTGGTGCTGTGTGTTCTTCAGTAAGAAAAGTTTTCTGTTGAGTGTCAATTTTGATAGAGCCTCAATGGCTCTCAGACTCTTCCCCGCCCTGAGACAGTAGTTTTTAGCTAATAGAACTCAGTATCCGTCCACAGGATTCACCTCCCTTCAGGAACGTGCCACCCCGTTTTGACAGGACAGCTTTCCCTGCATAACCAAGCAGGGTAGTAGCAAGCAAGGAAGCAGGTATATTAGCACCTCTGACATGTTTGTTCTAAGCAGTAAGATAATGTCACTTAAACAGCTTTGAGTGCTGCTCATTGTGAAGTGGTGTAGTAGGAATATTCCTGGAAGCCCCAGGAATATTATTTTCTTGTATCAGAGACTGTTTTATATATTATGGTTTAGAGTTATACTGAGCTTTTTAAATTCTTCACATGCCACCACCAAAAGTTGTAGTATTAGTAAATAACCAAAGAGATGTTAGGCTCCATGCTTTGTGTTGCATTGTCTATGAGTTTTGAAAGATCTATAGGCTATATTCATCGTGGAAATATTTCACACAATAGTTGCAAAACCTGGAAATGCTCTGTTCTGTGTGTCCAACCTTCAGCTCATACCCTCACAGCCAATAGAAGTTTCTACTGTGTTAGGAGTTTGCTATTTCCAGAATGTCCACCAGTTGAGAAGTTATAATATATAATCTTTTCAAAATGGTTTACTTCATCTAGTAATATGCACTGGATGCCTACTACCTCCTGAAAGGCATTCTGGTTGCTTTCAGGGCTTAGCAGTTATGGACAAGCTGTACAGACATCTATACACACATTTTTTTTTTTTGTCTAAACATAAGTTCTCAGTTTATTTGAGTAAACACCAGAGAGCACAGGTACTGGATTTTGTGGTAAGACTGCATTTCATTTTGTGAGAAGTTAACCAAATGTTTTCACAAGAGTCTGAACCACTTTGCATGTCTGTCATCAGCTCCTGTTACCTTGCATCCTCATCAGTATTTGGTAGTGTTGGGGTTGTGGATTTGGAACATTCTAGTGGGCGTGCAGTAGATAAAATTGATTGTTTTCTTCTTGTTGAAAGATTTTAAGTACTTGAGGACCAAATCCAGGACATTGGCCCCCTGTGTAAGTGTTAACTGCTTACTGTTGATTTTTAGAGGTTTCTTTTTTTCTTTTTGATAATACATCTTTATCAGAAGTTTCTTTTGAAAATATTTTCATCTAGCCTGTGGTTTCTCTTTCCATTTTCATGGCATAGACTTTATCAGAGCGGAAATAATTGGTTTTATTTTTTTTCATTTTAATGAAGGGAAGCTCATCAATCTCTCACTAGATCATCTTTCAGTTAGTTCTGAGAAGTCATTGCCACTGTCATTATTTATTTTCATGTTGCTGTGGGAGTCCATCATGATGCAGAGGTCAGACAGCAGGGACTCGGAGGCATGATAACATCACACTCAGAATTTGGACGAGAACAATGTATGCATGTGGAAAAGGCATACATACAGTACAGGATCCCAGCCCAGGGGATGGTGCCATCTACAGTGGGCAGGTCTTCCCACCTAAGTTAACTCATCAGGAGAGCCAAGGCTCCCCTGACATTGCCCAGAGGCTCTTCTCTAAGACCTAAGGTGACCTTAGATTCTGTCAAGTTCTCAATTGGCGTTAACCAGTAGGACACCCAAGTTCTCCCTACTCTTCCTAGGTTATCTTCTAGTTCAGTGATTCCCAGCCTTCCAAACGCGAGACCCTTTAATACAGTTCCTCATATTGTGGTGACCCTAAACCATACAATTATTGCATTGCTACTTCATAACTGTAATTTTGCCACTGTTATGAATTATAAAGTAAATATCTGATATGCAGGATATCTGATATATGACCCCCTCCAAAGGGTTGAGAACTGCTGTTCTAGTTTATAGTTTTTAATTTTATGGTTATTAGGTCTGTCGTTGGTGTGTTGAAGTCTGGCAAAGGTTGTGAGGTCTGTGTCTGGGTTTGTTCTTAATGACTTTGTTAAAGAGACTCTCGGTGCCATTGCCTTACTTAACTTTTTTGTCAAGGATTAGCTGCCTGGGTGCATGTGAGTCTGTTCTGGCTCTTTCTGTTCTGTGTGTCTGTGCTTTTGCCAATGGCATGCTGTCTTGATCACTGAAGCTCTATCCTGAGTCTCCCAGTCAGACTCAGACCTCCACACTTGTTCTTTCACAGTGACTTGACCATTTCCAGTCTTCTGATTGTCCATGGAAACTTCAGGATCAGTTTATCAGTCTATAAAGTGATTCAGCAGATTTTTGTGATTACATTCAGTTTAAAGATCAAGGTGTGAAAAATTGTGACCATAATAACACCGAGTTTTTATATAATAAAAGATTGTTCCTTTATTCAGTTCTTTGATACATTTTATCAGAATTTTGTAGCTTTCATTATATAGTGTTTATAGATTGTTAATAGCTCAGCATTTCATTTGGGAAGGTGCTAATGTGTTTTTAATTTGAAATTGAACATGATCATTGCTGCTATACAGGAAAGCAGCTAGCGTGTATGTGTCTGGAAACCTTCCTGTGATCATCTATTAGTTTCAAGTGGATTTTTTAATGTTTTCTTTAGATTTGGAAATGATCATGTTACCTGTAAACAAGGACAGCTTTATTCTTTCTCAGTTTATTTTTTACACGTGTGTGTGTGTGTGTGTGTGTGTGTGTGTGTGTGTGTGTGTGTGTGTGCAGTTACACAGGCTTATGCTTGAAGGTCAGAGGACAATTTCGGGGAGTCAGTTCATTCTACCGTATTGCCTCTAGAGTCTGAACTCAGGCTGTCAGTCTTGATAGAAGCATCCATCACACCGGCTCCTGTTTATTTTTTGCCTTTCTGTTATGTAAGTTAGCATTTTGAATACAATGTTGAAAGCAGTGGCAGTTTATCATCAAAGTGGATAAAGAAAATGTGGTATGTTTTCTCATATGTAGAATCTAAATTTAAATTTATATATGAACACATACAGACATGCATATAGATGCAAGACGGGAAAATAGAAAGGGGCTATGAGAGGGAGGCACAGGTCTAAATGAAAGAGGAAGAACAGGAAAGAAAAATGGAAATGAAAATTAAGAGGAGGAATGAGCTACAGAGACAGCTCACTGATGAAGAGCTCCCTCACAGGACCTGAGCTTCATTTCCAGCACCTACATAGGGCAGCTCACAACCATCTGTAATTCCAGCTCCAGGCAATTTAACACCTTCTTCTAAACTTCCTGGGCCTTGTACTCACACACACATACAACCAATCAAAAATGAGTGAGATCTTTCTGAAGAAAAGAAAAGCCTGTGAAAGAGCATTCTACCTTTTCCTAACTTTAGACAAGCTTTGAGTTTAAAACTTCATGTTTAATACCATTAAACAATCTATTAGTTGTGAGATTTTGAGATTCTTGCTTCTGTTTCGGAGTTTTGGTCTCACAGTTGAGCCCAGTCTGGCTTGGAACTTTCTGTGTAGCTTCAGGTTGCCTTAAACTGCTGCTGTCATCCCGCCCCAGTTTCCCAAATGGGGAACTGACTTTTTATAAATGTTGGGTTTTTCCAAGTACTTTTTCTGCTGAAAACCAATCAAACAAACATTTTATCATTTTTTTTATCCTCCAGAAGCTTATTCTATATTACAAACTTGTATCACAAGAATATTTTCTGACAGAAACATAAGCCTTTTTGCAAATAATGTTGGTTTTATCTTGATAACTTTTGATATCTAATTTTGTAACATTATTTGTAACAAAATCAATTCTCTGTTGTAATCATTGAGTTAGTGTTGAGTGGCAACTGCATCTTCCCATTATCAAAACCAGTGACCTCAACATTGATCAAATACGTATATATTTCATATGATGCAAAGCACAGAAGCCATGCAGGAACGTTTCTGCCTATGCTAGTCTAGTCCCTTAATATATTTTTTTTTAAATTGGTTTTAAAAGTTTCAAGAGAAATCCTGTCTCAAAAAACAAAGCAAAAATAAAGTTTAGAAACTTTTGAGAAGTAATGAAAGCATATTTTAATAATTGAATCATTCTTTAAATGCAAAAATGTTATCTCTCTATTATGAACCTGTAGTGGTCCTTTTTTCATTTTAGCTTGTTTCTGTAATTAACATTTAGATCTTTTTATTATTTAGCTCTATTTATGTGCATTGATATGAAGTGTCAGATCTCTGGAACAGAAGTTTCAGACAGTTGTGAGCCGCCATGTGGGTGATGGGAACTGAACCCCAGTCCTCTGGGAAAGCAGCCAGCGCTCCTAACCCCTGAGCCATCTATCCAGCC
Organism: Sigmodon hispidus; assembly: GCA_004025045.1. NCBI lineage: Eukaryota > Metazoa > Chordata > Mammalia > Rodentia > Cricetidae > Sigmodon > Sigmodon hispidus. Next base: position 39,104 of record PVIH01000568.1, on the reverse strand, counting down.
CCTCATAACTAATATTTTAAAATGATAAATCCAAACCATCTATCTCACTAAGAAGCTTATGGTTAACATTTCAGTATCTACAGTCAACCTAGACTGACATAAAGTCTTTGAATATTATTGCCTTTTTACCTCAGTCCCAAACTTAACAATTAATTCCTGATTTGCCTCAGGCCTGGAATAGCAGGTTTTCAGAAAGAAGCAAAGGGAGGGGTAGAGAAGAGGTGTAGCATGGTAGGAAGAGAGTGCAGTCATGCAGCTATAGATAACCTCTGCACATGAGAGCCATAGCTGCCAGGTGACCCTAAAATGTTTGTATTTACTGTGTGCATGTACGTGGCTTAATGTAAGCATGTCAGTAATAGTAATTTTAGCCTCCATTTAGTGAAAATTATTAAAATGAAGTTGTTAGAGATCTGTTAGTAAGTTAGCTTTAGAAATTTTAGTGGCAAATTTAGTTTTGATGCATTCTGCTTTAGACACAAATGGCATATAATACAATTTCCATAGAGCCACAGAGACAGCTCTGTGGTTAAGAGCATTTATGGTTCTTGCAAAGGACTCGATCAGTTCATAGCATCCACATAGTGGCTCACAACCTCCTCCCATGATAGGGGATATGATGCCCTCCCTCTGGGCACTACAGACACCTGTATACATGTGATGCACATAAACACATGCAGACACACATGGTAACACAAATAAGTAACCGAGGTTTTCTTTTTTAACTGCAAAAACAAGTGCAACGAACACAAATAGCATAGTTACATTCAGTCAGAATGGATTCTTAGTAGAAATCTTAGTGAAAAGATCAACAAGTGAAACTTGTTATATAGAGTTAAGCTAATCTTGTGTTTATTACTCTTTGATTAATTTATGCACATGAGGTACATGTTTCCCAGTTTGTGTGAAGGTCAGAAGACAGCTTTCAGAAATCAGTTCACACCTTCTACCACCACACGCCCTAGGGATCCAGCCCCCTCTCAAATTTTCTAACTTGGTGGCAGTCACCTTTACCAGACTGACTATCCTGTTGACTTTCTTGTTGTTCAGAGATAATCAGCAGAGAGGGCCACGTTTACAAAAGGAAATTTCTGGTTCATTAGTAAAGTCAGAAGATTTTTGCCTTGTACTTTATAGTAAGGTGACCTGAAATTCTTTAGCAAATTCCAGAATCCTGGATGTGACTGACGAAACTCCATAACCAAAATGTTAGCCCATGTAAGCCCCTCCTCGGGTTTTGTCTTAACTGATGTTGAATTTTGTTCTACTTGGGTTACCAGGGCAGGGATGGAGAAGGGAGTCAGAGGGGAGAGTTGCTGAAGCTTTTCTGCTGGAAGAAGAGCAGAACTGATGGATGGGAAGCTAACCTCCAGATAGGATCTTTAGAATTTATGTTTGATTTTGGCAGTCTCTAAAGTTTTCTTATTGATCGCATGGCCTTCAGTATCTTTCTTCAATTCTGCTGCAGTTTCCCAAACTCTAGTTATCCATCTCTTGTGAGTTAGCAGTTTTATCATTTCTGCTTGCAAATGTGTTTACATCCTGTTAAAGCAGACAGTGGGTACATCATCTTTAGTTCTTACGCCTAAGACTTTGAGGTTGATGTGCAAAAGTACCAATTTAGGAATATACATGCTCCCCATTGAGGGAACCCAGAGACAAGTTGTCTTTAGTTACATTTCTCCATATTTCCAACACTTGGAAGGTTAAATCACATACTTATCAAATGTAAAACCAGCTGGGATACCAAGTAACAGGATCCTCCTCCCCAATGTATTTCTTTTTTCCTTATATTTATGTTTCCCATTTTCTCAAAAAAAAATCATAAATTGCTTGATGTTAGTGAGTTTTGAGTCTGGCTTTTGAGTCTTGTATGGGAATGGTTTCCCAGGCTCTTACTCCGGAGTGGGTTTCACACACTGTATTGGTCTGTGCGGCATGCATATGGGAATGTCAGGTAGGGTGAGTGGGCTTATTGTTTTATGATTGGGGATGACATGACCAGTCGTTCCAATGCTCCAGGCACTTCAGTTTTCCTGTCATGGTGAGCTGCAACCTTCAACTATGGGACAAAATCACTTCATTCTTCTTTCAAGCTGCCTCACCAGAGCCTTGTGTCACATCAGAAAGATGAGCTATGTGGGGCCAGCAGATGTCCAGCGAAGTGTGCAAGCCCTGCTGTAGGTTTCAGGCTTGACAGCCCTAGGTCAGGTCTAGTAGTCTGCTAAGAATGCATGTTAACTAAGACAAATAAATATAAATAAATAAAGCTTTTAAAAAAAGAATGCATGTTAAACAAGGATGGGCAATGAATGGCTTTCTAGGGGATTAAAAATAGCTGGTTTGACTCTGCTCTGTAACATTTTAACATTTCCACAGTAACAAAGTTTTATCCTTCCGTCGTCATTACCCAGGTGTACTTTTTTTTTTTGGAAACTTGCTTATGACTTCATAAGATTGTGAGAATAAAGTAAATAATGAGTATGAAGCCCGTTCCTCAGACTGTCTTGTGTGAACGTTACTCAGGAGGCTTGTGCAGAGTACAAGGGGTACATGACTGCTGCTTCTTCAGCTCTGAGCTCCAAGACCATGACCAGAGCAATCTGTTTATTCGGCTTACACTTCCCCAGCACTGCTGGTCATTAGAAGTCAGGGCAGGAACTCAAATATGGCAGGAACCTGGAGATAGGAGCTAATGCAGAGGTCATGGAGCAGTGTTGCTTATGAGTTTTCTCCCCATGATTTATTTGCTCAGTCTGTTTTTATAGAAGCCAGGGCCACCTCTTCAGGGGTAGCCCACATCAGTTACTAAGAACCTGATGGAGGTATGTTCTCAGTTGAGGTTCTAGCTTCTGTCAACTTGACATAAAACCAGCCAGCACATTCTCCATCTTACTTTTGAGACAAAAATCTCACTCTTCTATCTGGTAAGACTAGCCGTCCAGCAAGCTCCAAAGATCCTCTTTTCTCTGCCTCCCAGGACCAGGACTGTAAGCCTGCTTATTACATGGGTGCTAGGGATCTGAATTCAAGTCCTGATGCCTGGGTGGCAAGCACTGTCCCCACTGACTAGCCATCTCCTCAGCCTGGTTATATTAACCATGCTCATACTACGATCTTAACGCCACTTTTGAATAGACACTGATTCTAAAGAAGAGTCTCAAGGGCAGAGTGTACCCGATTCAGGTGCCAAATGTATCAGCTCTTGGGTTTGGTGCGGAGAATAGAACGGCTGGCTAGAAAACAGGGTGGGGCCTAGACACGCCTGCTGGTAAGAGTGTGGGAACTAGGTGGTTTTACAGGTATGTCTTGAGCATCTCGCCTCTCATTCTGGCCTCATTATCAGTGCCCCATGACCCACAGGTAGGTGTGGTGTGTCCTTGTATTCTGCACTTTAGAGCCCTCCCCTTCTCCCCTCAGCACTAGCTTCCTTGGTACCTTGGACTGGATGCCCGGTGGGCACCTTTGAATCAGCTCATTTTCCTGCTCACCCAGACCTGGAAATGACATGAAGCTCCTTTCTTCTTCTGTTAGGAAAGGACATCAGGGCTGGTAGATCTCTCTTTGACTCCGTCTCGATTTATGCCTGTAGACTGTCGATATTCCTCCTACCTGCCTGCCCTTTTCTTCTCTTTCCTTTTTAAAGCAATATTAAGCCAAAAACTGTATTCCTTTTCTTACACGTATTATTTCATTAAGTGTTCACAAAATCCGTGAGAAATTAGTTATCAGTATCACTCTAAAACTCTGTAGTGCAAGAAAGTAAGGACCCAAGAGGATGTAGAGCTTGTCCAAACCCATGCAGTTTAGAGTTGGAATTAGGGACATCTGTGAGGCTTGTCCATCACCCGGAAGGGAACCATGACCAGTTGAAGCACTCAACTGGGATCCAGACTGGTCTCCTCTTGTCCCTTCGGTCTAGTCTCAGAGCTGGTTTGTTCTAATCTTCCCATGGCACACATGTGACCCTGTCACTTAACAGAGCACCTGTATGAAGACCCACCTCTCCCAGTTGTGGGGTTTTGTTTGTCGTTCCCCATATTAACACTCACTCCATCCCATCCCGGCTGTGATTCCTGCCATTTTGAAGACACTGACTTCTGGAAAACAGCATGAGAGCCTGAGTTTAGCCCTAGAATTACTTCTTGTCCTTGTTACTATATGAGGCAGTTCATTTCTCGGAGCTGTTACTCTCTTCTTTGGTGGGTATTTACCGCATCTTTTCCCCGTGTGAAGGACTTGAATGTTCTCATGTCCCAGACTGGTCGTCTGCTCTCCTTTGACTTCCTGAGTAAGTTTGAGTTGCTGAGTACAAGGTGCTGATGCACCCAACAATTTTCCTTTGCTTTGTTACAGCTCCCTGCCTCTTACTAACTTCTTACTCCAGCTTCTTCCAGTCTTTATCTTTTCTCTCCTGTGTGTGGACACATGTTGACACAATCATGTATCACAGCTCTCATGGAGACTGGCCGGAGTTCAGTGCAGTCACTTCTTGCCTCCAGTCTTTATGTGGGCTCTGGAAATCAGACCCAGGTTGTCAAGCTCACAGTGTCGGTCGACAGAGCCACCTCACTGGCTCCATCTGATGTCATCTGGATGACTGAACTGAAAATCTCTGTAATGCAGGAAAGCTTTCTGCACCCTCCTCGATGAATAGAACCATGCCCTTTATGAAGGAGTTCAGCCGTTCTTACTAAACATGGAAAGCAGGTGTTTGCTGAGTTTGGTCCTCAAACCCTGAGGAGTCTCACATCCTTTCCAGTGATGCACAAGGCCAGATGTGTTTCTATAAGATATTACTTGATATTTTCACTATGCTGACATTTGGAATATGCTGTAAAAGAACTGGGTGGATAAACTTGTATTGCTTAATCATTAATGGGGCAGTAGTCACATTCCTTACAATCTTATGCTCAGAGTGAAAAAAAAATGTCACTTAAGGATATCCTTAAAGCAATAAAACTAAGTTTCATTTTAAAACACGTCTTTTTAAATCTACCATGTGACACAATAAAGGAATAAAGCCTGGTGTCTCGGAGAAACACTGATTATTTTATTGCATACTTAACTAGTCACCTTTTTAAAAATTGGCCTATCCAGTAAGTTCTCTTATTCCCATTTCTGATGCATCCCTGGCTTGACTCTGGACAGTACAACACTGAGTAGGACCCTATAAATGTCTTCCTGCCTATCATATTTTAGATCTAGATAGGTGGTATCTATCCAGATACCAGGTCACAGTGATGTTCATAGCTAAATGGAATTAGAGGAATCAAACTTTACTAAGGCATTTCAGTGATTATAACTCTTAACGTGAGTAGTAATACAGATATAATTCTATTTTCTTTTGGTCTCTCAAACCTTCTGGTACTCCTAAAAATTGACAATCCCACGAGGTTTTTTTTGGTTTAATCTGTTGACGTGTGTGTGTGTGTGTGTGTGTGTGTGTGTGTGTGTGTGTGTGTGTATACAAGTTCTTTTCAGGGATGAGTTTCCTAATTCCTTATCCAGTAACAATCGGTCAGCCTTGGATTATAGTGTTTAACAAAGCAGAACACTGGCAAGCACAGAGGGCTATGGCGGGAGTCTCAACACTCCAACCTCCTTGGAGGGAGAAGGTTATCTTTGGTGATTTTAACCGGCCAGCCATGCCTGTGGAATGAAACCTCCCTAAAACCTAAACAGTGGAGTTTGTAGAGCTTTCTGATAGCTCCTGAAAGTCGATGCCCCTGGAAGGGACATGATAGTTCTTTGTTGCTTCTCACATGCCCTGTTGTAGCTATCCATTCCTTTGTCTGGTCTCCATCTATGTTCTTTAAAAAAAAAAAAAAAAAAAAAAAAAAAAAAAAAAAAAGACTTATTTATTTATTTATTTGTTATGTATACAGTATACAGAAGAAGGCACCAGATGTCCTTACAGATGGCTGTGAGCCACCATGTGGTTGCTGGGAACTGAACTCAGGTCCTCTGGAAGAACAGTCAGCACTCCTAACCTCTGAGCCATCTCTCTAACCCCCCATCTATGTCCTTTTTAATATCCTTTTAAATAAACCAGAAATAGTCTCTGAGTTTTGTGAACTGTTCTAGCCAATTAGTTGAACAGAAGTTGGGCGTTCACACAACTGAAAAACCTGTTTCTAGCCAATCAGAAGTGTGGGTAAAAGTACCTAGGGCTTTTGCCTCGAGTCTGAAGTCTTAGGGGAAGTGCCTTACATACGGGATAAAATGCTGTCTCCAGATAGACAGGGTGAGAGTTAAGTCAAATTGAAGGGCATTCAGCTGCTATGCAGCTTGTTTTCTAGTCATTCAAGAAGACCCATTTGGTTGCAGACATCTGGGTAAACTATTGGGAAAACCAAGATTGCTTTTCTTTCCTATATTTTCAGAGGCCTGCTGCTGTACCACAAAAGAGAAAGGTTCCTTTTGTGCTCTGGACATTCAGAAAGAACAGTAGCTATTGTCGTAACCAATGTGTCCTTACTCTACCTCTCCCCAATCACAGCCGATGGAGGCTGATGTCAAGAGCCCTTAAGTCCACGTCAGCTCATGCTAGTTTAAGCACCAGCACCATGTACACAAGTTCTTTGTATGGAGTTGTAATAGAATTGCATGTGAAGATGAAAGACACCAAGGTCAGAGGTCAGGGGACAACTAGGGGAGAGTCAGCCAGTGGCTGGGAAGGCCATTACAGAGGCCACAAGGCAAGCGCTGAGTGACTGGGGGGGGGGGACTCCAAGTGGAGCAGGAGCTGTAGAAACAGACCAAGAAGGCCTTTGATCCCCTCCAGTGTCACTGACTGTGAGGCTGACTCTGACTGGAGAGCAGAGTGCGGACCCTAGCGTGGTCCTGATACCACTTGTTTCTTCAGTGTTCATGGCTCTTGTTGTCATGGATATTTTTATGATTACAATAGGGGCCTGGAGAGATGGCTTGATGATTAAGAGCACTGGCTGCTCTTCTGAGGATCTGAGTTTGATTCCCTGCACCCATATGCTAGTTCCCAACTGTAACTGCAGCCCCAAAGGCCATGGTGCCCTCCTCTGGCCTCTGTGGGAACTGCACAACCATGGTGCACATATATATATACATATATATGCAAAGCATATAAATAAACTAAGAATAAAATCTTGAAAAAAAACCTTGTTGATAGAAGAAGGCTTTTCCTTCCCATAAGAGTTTCATGTACATGAAGGTGACTAGAAATTAGTCTAGGAGAGGGAATGGTACTTCCAGGACATGGAGTTAGCTAGACCTGGCAGGACTAGACCAAGGTGCTCCGGGTCACAGCAGAACCAAGGCTGAGAGGCAGGGCTGCAAGGGAGAAGAGAACATCAGAGAAGAGTAGGAACGAGGTAGTTAGCTCAGGCTGCCTCATCTGGGGAGGATGCTAGACAGCACCCAAAAGAGACCCATAGAGTCAGGGAGGAGAAAGCGTTACCCCTTGAGATTTTTGAACAGAGAACTGGAAATGGGGCTTGAGGAGAAGTAGGCTGGTTTGGGTGACAGAAAGGAGGTGAAGAGAGATTGTTTGAGTTAGAACTGGGACGGTTTCTAGGATAGTATAATGATCCACTGACAGAAATAGGGCTTGTTACCCAGCCTTGTTTACAGTAAACTTGGGGATCTGGGCCTGCCTGTAACCTGGGAAAGGCCATGCCTCAGAAGGAAAAGCCTTATAGTTAATGATGTGAGTATGCATGCACGTGGTACATGCCCCTTCACAGGTAGCCCCAGAGCTGGACCAATGTTTCTTTTTTTCCATTTTCCAGCCCATTTTTAAGGCTGAGCCTCTTCTGATAGTATGGAAAGTTTAACTGGGGATTATTTGAGTAGAACCAGTTTGGGGAATTTTTCCAAAATCAGAACTTTGGAGGACTTTTTGTATAGGCCCCCCGACGCCCAGTTAGGCTTCCTTAGGTCTTGGTGTGCAGTTTTATTTGTGTGCTGTTTGTATTTGAGTTGATGTCACGTTCTCTTCTTTATCTAAGTCACTGTTTGGTGCTGCCTCAGTTATGCTCAGCCTGCAGCAGGATGGCCTTCTGCACTCACTTCTCCTGTACACAGAGACTTCAAAGGGACAGCTTTTATCTCCAGTCGTGGCAGAACAGGTTAGGTTTTATTAGAAAAATGAAATGAGAATTTACTCCAAGGAATGTAATTTTTATACTTTATCCAGTACATTTTAATTCATGAAATATTCCAAGTGAGAACAAGCCAAGACTTAATTAGGAATGAGCTGAATGTGGCGCTGAGAGGCCAGTTTCCGTCAGCTGTGGCAAACTTGTTAGCTTAGAGCGACCAACTTTACCTCCATAAAAAGTCTTATAATTATCATGCTTCCTTCCCAGTGTGGGATGAGTGATACATAAACTAAAATGCCATCCAACTAGCACTGTTTTTAGAACTTCTTGAATAAGCCAGAATTAACCAAGAGAAGTCACTGGCAGAAAGCATCCTGGGTCTGCTGCCAGCTCAGCAAGGCACGTGTCTCTGTGGAGCAGAGCCTAGGGTGTCTGCATCTGTAGTGCAGTAATGTATGGGCTTCCACACAGCATTCATTCTTGTGAGGACTTCAGATATTAGAAACAATATACATGTTTAGTCTGTAAGTAAATGGATGTCCTTTGTCAAGAAGGATCCCTGAACAAAAAAAAAGAAAACAGAGAGCATTCATCATGCATACAAAGACATGTCTTTTTAAAATTGGTTGGATGTTAAATTGTGAGCATACAGTTTCTAAGAATGTTCAGCACTGGTAATAAAGTGACTGTACAGATAAGCAGTAGAAAGAAGAGCAATTTCCATTATTTTATTACATTCTAAGCTTGCATTGTGCACTGAAGTGTTCTTATGAGTCCAGGTTCACATTTTCATATACATGGGAGCCTGTGTGTGTTTGTTAGTCTATCTCCACATCTACTTTTGTATATTACCCCTTTCCCATATTCTCAGGCTCTGAATTCTTCTTGAATTGGAAGAAAAATAAATCCCTTCTCTGATAAGCAGCTGTTGGTTTAGCTTTTCACCTGGGTACTGGATATGTGGGTGGTTTCTGAGGCTTCACACTAGGATACATTTGCTATATGCATCATGCACAGAAAGCTTAGTTGCTCACTTTGTAAACACCTTCTGTAACAGGACCCTGCCAAGGCATTAGAAATGTTATCAGTTCATTGCATTAAGAGTCTCAGCTGCATGCAGGGTTCAGTGAGGCAGCATCTCACTCTTTGATTTAATTTTCTCCTCATACACTTAGATATCTGATCTGTAAAGAGCTAAAAGAACCACAGTGCCCCAGAGAGCACACTGCAAAATAGTGAGCAAGGCAGGCAAGGGCCCCACAAAAATGCAAGGTGGAGCTGTTATCCTCAGCTGTCACCTGAGGTAGCATTGCTATTCTGTAGATATGGGTTGGTCTGACTGCCAGGTAAAAGTAAACCTGTATTTTAGATGAACCACCTGTCCAGAAATGACGAGATATAGGTGGTAATTGGAGTAGTCTGTGGTCAGTCAAAATCGTAGACTATCACAAAGCAGTACCGTTTCTTGTTAAATGTAAATTGGGCAAGTGAAGTCGTGGCCAACATTTGAACGTATACAGATTTTTAATGTAAAAAGAAAATTTAGGCACTGAGAACCTCAGTGTCCTTTTCTCTAAAATGGGCAGAATTGTTTTATGTCCTTGAGGTGGTTTGTATCACTTGTGCCTAATGTGGTGTCTGTTATAAAGTGCTGGCTCAGCAGCAGTATGCTATTGGCAGAAGAAAATAAAAGACAACCCCTGGTTGGTGGATGAGTGGTTCCGAACATGAATGGATGGAGCAGCTGCTCTAGGTGGGGAAAGCCCAAGGTCTTCTGTGTTAGATGACATAAACATGTGTAGATGACATAAACAAGTTGCCAGCTTCACATTTGCTGAGCAAATGTTAAGACTTTGTAACCCTTGTCATTTCATGAATATTAAGACTAAACATATCAGAAAAGCAAACTGAGCAGTCATGACCCTAAAAAGTTAGAGGATGTATCATGGCGGATAAGCTGTTCTGCTTGTCATTAAAGGTCTGTGCTTATCTCAGCCCACTGAGTGACCGTCTTGGGTGTATTGCTTTTTAATTTTCAGTTTCTCATAGTCACCAAGACTTTCAGCAGTCACAGCCTTCAATGTCACGGTCTTCCAACAGTTTCAGAGAAGAAGCCAAGAGCTCTCATTTTATGAGGAAATAGATTCCCTCCCTGCATCCCCTTCGGTTTCCTCTTATGTCTCATTGAATTGACCTCAGCTTGGCCACCTCTCCAGAATTCCCAGCATCCTACACAGGAACCCAGGTTCTGTCAGCAAGGACACATTGGGAACTGTCTGCTGACTGACTGGTGGTGCTGCACATAAATCAGCGACGGGGGAAAAAATGAAAGCAAAAGATTTGTGTTCATTGGACAGGGTTCATTTGTGAGATTCTGTTCATCCCTATTCAGGAGTTGTAAGTCCTGAACTGTGGCTTTAGGGTTCTGTTAGTTTGGAGTACAGAAGGAACCCATTGTGAGGTTGTCTCTGATATGTATGTGCGGGTTTTCATCCTATTTTCTGCCTTTAAAAATTTTTTTTAAATATTTTTAATGTGTCCTTGTGGTTTTGGTACCCACTGGGCCAAAAGAGCTGTAGTTACAGGTGATTCTGAATCATTTAACATAAGTGCTGAGACCAAACACCGATCCTCTCTAGAGCAATTTTACCTGGCAGCTCTCCAGCCCTAACATTACTTTAAGAATTTTCTCTTTACTTATTCTCTTACATTGTCCCATATACATATGTATTTTGACCATATTCCTCCACCATTACCCTATCTTACCCCCTTTGTCTGTCCTCGCCTTTCTTAGTGGCCGTTTCTTACTTTCACGTCTTAGTATGTGCTCATGACTCATGGTTGGTAGGTTGTTTACCACACCATGGGCAAGTTGCTAGTGGTGTATCACTTAAGAAAGCAACTTCCCCTTTCCCAACAACCATTAACCACTGTTACCTCCACAGGGTACAGAGGAGCTCCGTGAATGTTGATAGGCTGAGTCTTGTACAGGCCATGAGCAAGTAACCACAGCTGCTGTGAGTCCAGGAGTATAGCATGATGGCCTGTCAGGAAGACAGCATTTCACAGAGCTCCTCCCATCTCTTAGTATTCTTCCCACCCTGTCTCCCATGGCACTCCCTGAGCCCGGAAGTGCTCATCCCCTTTCTTTCTGGATGGAGAAAGCATTTGGAAGTTTGTCTTGGGCATCTGAAATGTTTTAACTCTGACTCATGCCAGAGACTCTATATCAAAACTGGCCAGAGGACTATGAACAGATTAATTACAGACTCACGCTCAGTGAGAAGAAAATGTAAAGCAGTGTTTGGGTAGGCACGCGTGTGAGATGGAAGAGTGTTTGCAGTAAAACTTTGTAGACGAGTGCAGGAATGTGAGGGTCTCGCAGAAGGTCGCCAGCCCTTGGCTTATATTGGCTCTGCCTGTGCTGATGTTCAGAGAGCGTGAAAGAAAGGAAGCCACTTGCATAGTCCAAGTACCAGAGACACAGAGGTAAATTGTGCTCACATCCCAGGAATCCAGATTTGTGATTTTAAAGAAAAGAATGAAAGAGGTTTTGCAGGAGAAACTGAATTGAATAAAAACATGCTTCTCTTATAATCCGTATGTAATATTTTCTTTGGACAAAATACCCAAAAGCTTAAATTCCTAAATGGTTAAAGAGCATTCATATGACAGATAGACCAATGGTGAGAGACAGCACATCGTCACAGACAGGTCCAATGATGAGAGAGAACACAGCATCACAGAAGACAAATCCAATGGTGAGAGAGAGCACAGCATCACAGACAGGACCAATGGTGAGAAGGGATAACACATCCCAAACAGAACCATTTGGGCTTTAAAGAAACTTCATGTTCAAACAAAAGTTCAAGACTCATGCATGATTTGTTACACTGAATTTATTGAGGCGGTTACTGGACAGAAAAGTCAGTGGTTTTTTTGTTTTGTTTTGTTTTTTATGTGTAGTTTTGACCAGATCCTTGAACTGTGCTGTAAATTCTCAAGTGGTTCAGAATTGAGAGTATCTTGTTTCAGGGCCAGCAAAATGGCTAAGTAGATAAAGGCATTTGCTGCCACATCTGACCTGAGTTTGATTCCTGGGACATATGTGGTAAAAGAGAACCCACTCCCTCAAATTGTCTTCTTACCTCCACATGTGTGCATGAGGGTACGTCCCCACCACAATAAATAAGTGCACCAACCATTTTTTGAAAAGAATATCTTATTTTTAATGAAAGAATTCCAAAGTCTCATCTTTAAAAGTTTCAGAAAGATTATGCTTTCGAGGTGAAGGGGCTGAAGAGATGGCTTAGTGGTTAAGAGCACTGGCTGCTTTTCCAGAGGACTTAGGTTCAATTCCCTGGCAGCTCACAACTCTCTGTAACTCCAATTCCAGGGAATCTAACACCCTCACACAGATATACATGCAGGCAAAATACCAACACACATAAAGTAAAAATAAATAAGCCATTAAAAAAAAAAGGAAGAGGGGCTGGAGAGATGGCTCAGCGGTTAAGAGCACCCTCTGCTCTTCCAGAGGACCCGGGTTCGATTCCCAGCACCCACATGGCAGCTAACAACTGTCTGTAGTTCCAGTTCCAGGCAAACACCAAGGCAAATAAATAAATAATAAATAAATAAAGTTTTTTTTTTAAAAAAAAAAAAAGGAAGAGAGGGATAAATGAGGTGGGCAGTATACACCTGTATTCCCAGCACCTAGGACACTGCCTCAGGAGTACATCAAGTCCTAGGCAAGCCTGAACTGTAAAGACCCTTCTCACAACAAACCAAGGAGAGGAAAGGGCAGCTGGTGAGATGGTCCCGAAGTTCAGCATGGGCTGGGCAAGCCTGACTACCTGAGTATACACATTGTGGCATAGCCCCCACATCACGACAATAATAAAAATGTTTAAAAAAAGAAAAAGAAAACCAATTTGAAAAAGAAAAGATATGGAAATAGAGGGTTGGCTGTTGATGAAACTTGTTGAAGCTAACCAAAGCTTGTTAGGAAGACAAGCAAAGGAGAGGTGAAATTGAGAGAGAGAGAGAGAGAGAGAGAGAGAGAGAGAGAGAGAGAGAGAGAGAGAGAGAACCCTGTGTCCCCTTCGCTACCACCCTGGGCAGCGTAGAATGGCTGTCCACTAGAACTGACATGTCCTGTTACTGGGACTCATTCACCAAGAAAAGCACCACCTCTCTGAAAGACACCCATATCAGCTAAGCAGCCAAGCCCGAAAGGATCAGAAACACTTGGGAAGGTTTGTGCCTGTTTCTAGGAATCCGCTCTCCCAGGAATTCTACAGCATTTCAGTGGTTCTTGGCCCCAAACTTTATAGAACCCTGCAACAAGCACAGTGGCACTGAGATCAGAGCCATCAGTGTTGAGAAATAACTGGAAGAAATTGCTGCTAACCACAGATAGGACAAATGGGTGCAATGTTTAAAGTGGCTAAGTCTTAAGGCCTTAAGAGACCGAAGACTAAAGAACATCAAAAACCTACCAAAAACTTAGAGTATAGCCATGATGTTTTTCACTGAACTAAAGTCATTGCCCTACAAGTCAAGGTGGCATTATTTATCGTTTAAATCTGTTTATTTATTTATACTTAGTTACTTTGGGAAAATGAAAAACAGTTTCATAGTACTAACTGAAATCCAATTCAATACAAAATATTTCTGGTCAATTAAAAATATACATGTGGGAGGTGGAAGATGCTTCAGTGGATAAATTGTTTGTTCTTCAAATATGAGGACCTGAGTTTCCAAATGCTAGCAGCCATCAAAAGCCAGACAGAGCAGCACTGGTGGTGCAGACAGGTGGATCCTAGAGCTGGCCATCTGGCCTAGCTGAATCAGTGAACTTGAGGTTTAGGCTGTAGAATGATTGAAGAAAACGCCTGGTTTTAGCCTCTCAGATTACATGCATGTGCTCACACACATATACATATTTTGTTGATTGCTTATTCTCGTTAGGCATTGGGATACAGCATTGAGCAAGCAGTTTCTTTGCTCCTAGACTCTACATTCCATGAGAGAGATGTATGTAAATCAGTAGCTAGAAAGGAGTGTATCAGGAGGTAACACTTTTACATATATAGCAAAGCAATTTTAGGGATGGGGGAGGGGGACCCTTCTGGAGAATCTGAGGTAACTAGATAGGTAGAAGGTGTCTGCCTGTAGTGCCAGTAGAAGGGTAACTAAATGTGAAGGCCTCAAGACCAATGCTTGCTAGTGATATTTGAAGAGAAGCAGGGTCCATGTAACTGTAGTGGGCTAGGCCAAGGGGGCCTGATGGCCAAGGGATGGTCTTCAGTGAACATGCTAAGGCTGCCCAGACTTTTGAGGAAGGGATTAAAGTGAACAGCCCTTTGCTTACTGGATGGAGACCAGACTGAGGAGGCAACAAACATAAATGTGGTTCAGAATCCAGAGGATTATTATTGTCATGTACATAAGAGATGCTAGCTGCCTTAGAAAGGTAAGAATAGAAGGCTGGATAGATTCAGGAGGTATTTTGAAGACAGGGGTAATAGGATTTGTTATGCACTCTACTTGTGCGATTGGCTACAAGGTGATAAGAAAGGATCGAGCAAGGGCCTGTGTGGTAGCTCATGTCTGTGATCTAGCCCCCTGTAAGGGAGAGGCAGGAAGATTGCAATGAACTTGAGGTCAGCCTGGGCTACATAGCAAGATGCTGTCTCAAGAAAAAAACCTAAAAGGGACAACTAAGCCATGTGAAAATCTCACTGCCCAGAGAACTCCAGTAAGCTGGAAGTTTTAGAAGGAAAAGTAATTTTAACATGGATAAGCAATCATAATTGCTGCTAAATTCCACTTTTTTTTTTAATTTCCTGAGGCTAAAAGCTCTCCTTTCTTAAGTAACTTTAGGTCTTTCTTAAATAATTCTAATTAAGCATGTTAGACTTTTAGCACTGTTCCATTAAGAACCATGTTAGATGTTTTGCTTTTTGTCAGAGGAAAGTTTTAAGGCTCACATCCTCATGTATTTTTCTAACTCTCTTCTTACCAGGGAAGTGGAACTAGATAGCATTTGCTAAGCTTCCTGGGGAAATGCATTTGAACTAGGATGTAATAGCAGGCCATTGGCACTTAATGCCTTGAAAGTTTTCCTGCTGGAAAGCCGGAAATTTACATTTTACTCATTACCCTGCCGTATAAAAAGGAAAATTCTTAAATAGTTCTGCAGCTTTAGTTAACAGCCACATACCTATACAGCCCAAGTATATTCCTACATCTTACCCAGAGTCCTAGTCAACCCAAGCAGTTAAGTACCTAGCTGTTAGTAGTTTCCTTGACAACCATTGTCTTTAATAGTATTTCAAAGTGAGGATGCTAGATTGTGGAATGCTCCATTAGTGCATGGTGTGCACTGTAGTTCACTTAGGTTCTGCATCACTACTGTTTCTTAAGTAGTAAAACATCTCTCCCATCCTGAATGCCTCACTAGCACCTGGGGTACCCAAGAACTCCTTTCCTCTCCTCACTAGCCCTGGTCATTCATAACATCATTTCCAGCAGAAAGCTTCCCATGTCCTGTCCTGGGAAAGCTGTGTGCTTTCTGCAGTTAGAGCTAAGCCTTTCCTGCTGTCATGCTGCAGTTGCCTGATTGGGATCTATGTGATTTACTGAAACTTCTCAAGGAGAAGGCCTGTAGTTTTGTTTTGTCTTATTCCCAACGTCTTTCTGCCAGGCACATAAAGATTACATATAGATAACAGATATGCTTAGAAGATGCAAGATAGTAGGAGAACCAACAAGCTACGAGCCTTCTTCCTCAACAGTGTATCTGTTCTTCTTCCCCTTCTCCTTGGGAACGGATAACACTAGACCTTGCTGTCCAGGTCATTTGGGTCTTAGTTCGTCCTACAAAGCACTGGAGATTTTATGAAAATACACATAGCCCAACCAAGCATGCCAAAGTGATGTGAATCTCAGAGGGGGTGGATGTAGGACCTGAGAGCCTTTTGTGTAGGGTGAGTGCAATGTCTGTCTGTATGTACATAGGCTATATACATTCAGTTGTGACAAGTATTTCACAAGATGCGACATCATTCCCACAGTTCTGAAGATGAAATGACACACAAGCTCTACTCTGTTCAGTTGTGAGTTTTAGATATTTTCCTTTCATATGTTGCTCCAGACCCCTTTGTTTTCTTGTCAGTTAATGTTAATTGCTTCCCTGAATTTTACTGTGTTAGGAAACAGATGTTTCATATTTCTGTGAGTTCTTTCCAAATACTAACCAAGAGTTTAGTACTTGTGGGATATGCAGATGTGCACACACACTGAACTTTTGAGAAATGAGTCACATGTGAATTGCTGATTAAAAACAACAGATATATTTACTGAAAGGCACAGATTGGTGCCAGGCTGTAGATAATTTAGGACACTGTTTAATATATCTTGGTATTGTCTAGGTAGTGCAGACTTTAGGCCTGAAGATGCTTCAAAATTGTCTCGCTATAGGGGCTTGTTTGCAGTGTAGCAAAGAGCATACAGTTACTGCAACCTACACTTTAATGTTTCTACTTTAACCAAATTCTACTTTTTCTAATAACCATTGCCAATTTAACTGTATAATATCCCTTTATCTAGGGCTGGAGAGATGGCTTAGAGGTTAAGAGCATTGGCTGTTCTTCTAGAGGTCCTGAGTTCAATTCCCAGCATCCACATGATGGCTCACAACCATCTGTCTTGAGATCTGGTGCCCTCTTCTGGTACACAGGCATAGTGGAGGCAGAATGTTGTATACATAATAAATAAATCTTTTTTTCAAAAAAAAAATCCCTTTATCTATTTGTAAAACATTGAATTAGTATTCTTCCTCACAGATCTGGCTGCTAGATGGTGGGGAAATAGGACCGAAAGAACAGTGGACCCTTGAGTCCTTCCCTTTCAGGTTAAGTACAGTGTAATGTAAAGTAAAGTTGATACAGGGGAACAAATGTAGATCTTCATGGAATGGAGAGGTTTCACTGAATAAAGAATGAGAAAACTCCTATAAGAAACTGTATGTTTATGCCAGGTTAAAAAAAAAAAAAAAAAAAAAAAAAAAAAAGATGTGGTGGTGCAAACCTGTAATCCCAACCCTTGGAGTTCACTGCCAGTTTTAGGCTGGCCAGAGCTACATAGTAAGACCCTGTATCAAAACAAATAAAATAGAGCACAGCCTAGGTTACATCTAAGGTATTTAGACTATTAACTTCATAAGAGACTGTTAGGAATGACTATCGTTTTAGTAGACTAGCTGGATTTGCTAACACGTCTTGAGAACCTCGAATGCAGCAGCCAGTTCCCTGTTGTCTTGTGTAACAGTTTCCCGTAAAAAAAAATGCTACAGAGTTGGTACTGGGAGATTTTATGAAATACACAAGAAAAAGCCAATCCAACTGCCAGAGTGACATGAATATCCGTGTGTGGGATATAAGTGGGGAGGTGTGGGGTCAGAGCCTAAGGGTATGATGTTGCACACAGTTCATCTCATTTTTGTTTGGAATATTAGTTTAAGTTGTATTACATTCATTTATGCTGTGGAACATTTATTTAATGATCCAAAGATGTTGTTGCATTCTTTCATGTTACATTTGTTTAACTCTGTAAAGCTGTGTGACTTTGCCTGTCTAAGACATCTAATTGGTTTAATAAAATAGCTAGATAGGAGAAAGGAAGTAGGTAGGGCTGATGGGCAGACAGAAGAAGTTCAGGCTCAGCGGAGAAAGGTGAGGACTGAGGGAAGGAGGAGAGAAAGATGCCAGGGGCCAGCCACACAGATAGCCACAGAGTAAGAGGGAAAGAGAGGGACCTAGAGAGATGGCTCAGAGGTTAAGAGCACTGTCTGCTCTTCCAGAGGACCCAGGTTCGATTTCCAGCAACCATAGGGAGGCTCACAACCATCTAAAATGAGATCTTGTGCCCTCTACTGGTTTGCAGGCATACATGCAGGCAGAACGCTGTATACATAATAAATAAATAAATAAATAAATCTATCTATCTTAAGGAAATAAAAGAAGGGAAGAAAGATATATAGAATAAAAGAAGCTTTAAATGCCAGAGGTAAAACATAATTAAAGAGAAACAGAATAAGTTAGAAAAGCTGGCTAGAAACAAGCCAAGCTAAGGGCTGAGCATTCATAAGTAAGAATAAGTCTCTGTATATTATTTGAGAGATGGGCAGGAGGGACCCAAAAAGTAAAAAAAAAAAAAAAAAAAAAAAAAAGAGAGAGAGAAAGAAAGAAAAACAACCTATGTATTTTAACCTCACAAAATTTCTTTCATGAGAGACCCAGAGTCTGGTCTATAGCTAACTGAAGGACTCAGGGACCCTACCATGTCACCTGTAGACTGCACATCAGTTTTCCATGGAACTTGGTAGGAATTGTTATACTCAGAAGCTTCTTCATAAACTAGCTATAAAGTTCCGAGTAGATGTAAGTGGACCTTGAAAAGCAATCAAAAACATCTCACCAAGAAGCAACATCATAGTTTATGGGCTTAAGCAAATAGGACTGTTGCATGTTTACTAGATGTCATAACTGAGAAAAGCTACCTCAGAATTACAAATGCTGTTAGTGATGCTTTTAATCGCAGCACTCAGGGATGAATGCAAGACCATTCTGATCCACTTAGTGAGTTCTGGGTCTACAGCAACTACATAGTGAAACCCTGTCTCAAAAAACAACAAACAAGAACAACAAAATTGCAAAAGTTTTAGGAATATATTTGTAGCAGTATATATCTTATAAACATGTGTGTATCTGTATTAGTTGCTTAGTTATAAGAAAAACAGTAAATGGATACATGAATAAACAAAGAACGAGTGTGTTCATTGTAATGAATCATTGATAATGGGAAATCATTTTTATTAATTATGTTAGAGAAAGTAAAACAACATTAACAAAACCATTTATTTGTAAAACATTAAGATTTTAGGAATTAGTGCTGGAAAGATAGCTCAGTGGTTATCAGTGCTTACAGTTCTTGCAGAGGATAGGGGTTCTGTTTCCAGCACCCTTGTGGGTGCCCACTACTGCCTATAACTCCAGTTCTAGGGATTAGACATGCTTTAGTGACCTCCCTGGGCTCCTGTGTGCATGTAGTACACAAACATAAATCCAGGCACATGTACATATACATGTGCATACAAATGCTTAGGGAATAGATCTTAGGAGGTGTTCATTCTTTGGTTGCTGTTATGTTAATGCTAGCTCCCTTAGTGGAGAAGGGCACACAAGACCCACCCTAACTGAGGATACTGACAGCTGACAGCTTCTAGGAGAGGAGGACTCAGTTTTTCTTAATGGTGTATCAAGCCCTGGCGGGTCAGCAAATTTCAGTGGATGGATGGTCCTACATTCATGAGTCAGAGGAGCTGGGTTTTGTTCCTGACACCCACATGGTAGCTCACAACCATCTATAATTTCAATTCCAGGAACCCTTTCTAACTTCTGCAGGTTAGAACTAAACATGCATGTGGTGCATGTCCATACATGCAGGCAGAATATTCACACATAAAATAGGATAAATAAATCGTTTTTAAAAATAGACTTTTAGTCTGCATATTAAGGATGGTGTCTGTCTGGAAGAGTTAATCTCAATGGAGAGTTTACCCCTTATCTGTCAGCAAGGATCTCATCTTGAGGTGGAGGCACCTTTGGTTAAAGGGGCCGGTTCACCACCCTAGGGACCATTCCTAGGATAGAAGCCCCCCCCCATCTACATCATTGACTAGTCTTAGTCATTTTGCCTTCAGAGTCCATCTACTTCTGTTCCTACTATCATCATCTAGGCCTAGCCAAATGACCTCAGACTTGGTTGCCTTTGGCTCACTGTTGCTTCTGGATTCCTCCATATAGCTGCAGAAGAGAAGCAGCTCACTAGTTATGAGACTCTCTGTTCTTATCAAAAATGTTTAGCGCTTACTCTTGCTTGAAATTGACTTCTTACTTTGTGCATTATCACCTAGTCCAGGCCTTAGGTAAAAAACACCCTTCCCTTATTCACTTCTGTATCCCTTGTGCCTAGCACAGTGTTTGCTTTGTAAACCTCCCAGTAAAGAGTTGAGAGTACAAAAATTAAAATACAGATGTGTAATTTGGTCAAGAATGACAGATGCCACTGATACTCACATTCATGAGAAGGTAGTACATGATGTCTTTACTTCGCATGGACATTGCACCTAACTTCATTTGTCTGTGAGTGTTGCACTGGTACAGTCTTTGGGGTAAGCTAGAGAAAATTCCTTCTCCCTGAAGGTTTTTGCATACCTCTAGTCCTGAAAAAGACCATGTCCTTGTACCAAGTTGCTTTTTGTGGTCATCCAGGAGGAGTTTAGAATGATGTTGTAGAACTCGGGACCATTTTCTGGCAAGTATTTTATTGTGGGTCTCATTTCTCCAACCCATACCATTGTATGCTATCTAGGCATGCTTTCCATGGTAGCCCCACATGTAGGGTCAGTAGCTAAAGTACTAGCTTTGCAAGTATGAGAACTGAGGTCAACCCCAAGCACCCATATCCAAAAGCTGCTCTGCACAGAGAGTAACAGGCAAGGCCGTTGTGGCTGGCTAGGCTGGCCTTCATGCAGAGTTCTGGGTCAGAGAGAGAATGTATCTCTAAAACAAGTAGACAGTGCCTGAGGAAGGACACCCAAGCTGCTCTTTGGCTTACATACACAAGCAGACACACGGATGCACACATGATCCATATGCACAGTAGAATCAAGCCAATGGCTCCCCTGGAGATATGGTTAAGTCAGAAAAACTCCAGTTGTACATGTTCCCTCAAGTACTGAACAGGCCTGGGAGGTATTGCTGCCTTGGCAATGGCTGGGTTTAAAAGATTAAGGTGAAGCTGGCTTTGCTAAGAGTAGATATCCAGTCATTCTTTATGTCTTTACGAGCTCATTGCCCCATTCTTTGCAGGGCTGCTTCTCCATATGTCTTTACTGAGCACCTAACCATATACCAAACATCTTATGAGGTCTTGAAGACATAAAAATGTGGTATAAAGGTGGTTCCCAGCCTTCCAGGATTCTGTAAAAGTCTGCAGGGAGACCACCACATAACCAACTGACACCCAAAAGCTCCCTGTGACAGTGGGAATAAGGAAGCAGGAAGAAGGCCTTGGAACCATGTGGGGGGATGTGTGGGGAGCTGCGTGAGGGGCTGCATGGGGCCCTTGGGGCTGTGTTGAGGGCTGCATAGGGGGAGGTACAGTATTGCTGTTAGAGTCCAGGTCCTGGTAGCAGGTTGTCTGGCTTCACCGTCTGGTGCCTTGCCAACAAACCTTGTGACCTTAGGCTACTGACTTAGTTAGACTTGTTTACCTACGTGCTACGTGGGCAATAAAGTGTGACTCATAGAATTACTGACAATATTCAAGAAGATTTGGCACACTGCTACCTAGCTCTATAAAGACCAGCTCTTACTGCATCTGCTGTTTCTGGTGCATTTGTCAGCTGAATTAACAAATGCTGCCACAGTGACAACCACAGTTGCTGCTGGCTGGTTGACAAGGAGGTCTGGGTGGCTGAAGTATAGCATGCCCATGGGGAATGGTAGGAATGAGACAAGTGGAGTGTTGTATGAGTCCTCTTGCAGGTTCAAGGCCCAATGTGTGACTCTGATGCAGCCTTAGCCTGGATGAGTCACTAATTCATCCTGTGGGTCTCAGTTTCTTCACTGTGTGTGATTTCTGCCCACACATGAATAAAAGACTATGTTTTTCTTCCTATTCAGAACTGTGTTTTATTCTTTCTGCCTTTACTCCCTATTGATGCTAAAACAGATGCATAGATACATAGTTAGAACTTTTTGGAATAGGTTGGAAGTGATGGGCCTTAAGACAGATGATAGAGACAAAATGTTCTGTAGATCTCAAAAATCCTCCCCTCCCTCCCTCCTTGTGCATCCACACAGATGCCAGACACGTTGCACCCTACTTGACTTCAGCCCTGCTTGTGGTTTTCATGTCCCTACATCAGATTGCTGTTAATTTTCAAGCGTGAAGTAACTCATCTGCCATTACTGTTACTGTCTGACCATGTTATCCTGAGAACTGATTTTGATAGTTGGTGGTTATTATTAAAAAGGAAAGGACTATCTTATTTTGAGATGTCTAGACTTAAGAGTAGCATTGCTATAAGCATGGGCACTGGAATCAGATGTGCCACCCTCTTAGAGCCTTGAGTCAGTCATGTGATCCCACTGTGCTTCAGTTGCCTCCATCACATCCTTACCACATAACGTTACCCTGAGGATGAGCCTTAAAGGTAAAGGAGCAAGGGTAGGTCCTACAGAGCCCTGAATGGTGCTATGTAGTATTTGCTGCAACTGATTTCTGTTAAAATGAGGTAGTGATGGATTATTTTGAAGGAAATAGTGACTGCTATCTCCATTGTGGCAACTGAGAAAATGTCTCAGTGGATAAAAGTCTTGGTCTTCCAAGCTTGAGGATCTGAATTTAGGTTACCAGCATCACATAATAACTTAGTGCAGCAGCATACCACCTGTTACCCTGGTTTTGTGGGGCAGAGACAGACAGATCCCCAGGGCCTGCTGGCCCGTCTAGCTGAAAGGGTAGCTTAAGATTTGGTGAGGAACCCTATCTCAAAAAAGTATGGTAAAGGAACTGGAGAGGGGGCCAGAGGCTAAAGAGCATTTGTGGCTCCTGAAGAGAATGCTGTGATGCACATATATAGATATAATCAAAACAGTCATATGCAGAAAATAATTAACCATTAAAATAGAACAGAGAGAAATAGAGAGACATTTCACATCAACCTCTAATCTCAACATGTGTATGCATGGGTGTGCCTCATACCCATACAAATGCATGTGCGTACATATATCATATATTCATACATACACATATCTCTGTGTATATGTATGCATGTACACACACACTAACACACTCCATTTCAATCGATTTGATTTGGGTTTCACTGAAAGTCAAGAATATCGTTCTCAATCTGTTCTATTCTGTGTGCAGTCACTGACTGTTGTGGACCCACATTGTGGCTATTCTGAGTTGAAAGGTACTGGATCTTGACAGTTTAATTTTGAAAATAGAGCAGGGGAAGACTTGAATAGCTGCAGGTCAAAGGGTACAAAGAAGCAGCTGTGAGGTGAGGAAGTAGAAGCTAGAGACATACAAACTCAGATGAGTAATTTGTAGGAAGGATTTGAGCTGTTCCTGTTACAAAGTAACTATGGGGTAAGGGGGGCCATTTTTTAGTTTATATAATCATCTCATAATATCATCTATAACTTCAGATATAATAAAGTTTATTTAAATGAATAAATGTAAAATATCTTTTAATTTTTATATGGGCTTCGTGTTGCAATAGTATTTTTAATCATTCAGATCTCTTGTGAAGACTCTCATTCATTTCTTTTTACTTTTGATATAGCTTGTATTATATTTCTCATGGAGCATGGCATTATCAGTAAAGCAAAATGTTATTATTTACATGCTCAGGTGACTACATTAGAAAACCTGGTACATCCTTCCTAGTGTCCTTCAAATTAGGCTTAATCCTAGCATCCGGGGTTGTGGGACCAAAGCAGGATGATAATCGAGGAGGCTTTTGCTCACTTGGAGACTTTGGATAAAAACACTACCATTTATAGTTATGTTGGCCTCAGCCTTCCAGCCACTCTCTGAAGCAGATGAGAGAATGCCTTCTATTCAGGAAGTTGAAGTATGTAGGCAAAAAAATCACTCCCTACTTTAGTAGGAGCCAGGAACAAGCTTTGTTAATCTTTAACTAAAAGAATAAATACTCAGCATTACACAGCCACTTGGGACAAAAACATATCCACATATGATTCCACATAGGATTCACTTCTGGAATGTCTGTTTAATTCTTTTTCAGATTCACCCCACCTTTTAAAACCTGGAGACATTGGACCACACAAAGCCTTGCTGGTAAGGTCTCATTGGTTCATTTTTAAAACAAAGTGACAGTGCAAAGTTACTTATAAAATGCTAGACACACTTTAAGTCAAATGCATCTCTAAACATGACTGAATATTTATTTGCACATTTTTTCCCCTCTGGATGATTTATGAATTTTCCATGTCTTAAAAAAGTTTTTCTTTCCCTAAGAATTGAGGCAAGGAATGACTGCATACCAGATGCATTAAAATAAAAGCGTCTGTATAATGAAACTATTTCCAGGCCCATGTTGATGTTCTTCTTGTTTTATATAGTATCTCAAACAACAAAATGTTCCTTGCCTAAGGAATTTGCCCTGAAGTATGTTTCAGTAAAAATGGGTGCACAGCTACAGCACACTGGGCTGTATTCTCTTTAGTGTTGTTTTACAGTTTTCCCTAGTGTGTTATGTGGAGGTATGTGCACATGAGTGCAGCTGCCTGTAGTGGCCAGAAGAGGGCATTGTATCTTCTGACTGTAGTTACAGATGGTTGTGAGCCACCATGTGAGTGTTGGTGACTGAGCTGGGTCCTCAGGTTCTCTGCAAGAGCAGCCAGTGTTCTTAACCACAGAGCCATCTCTCCAGCCCCAGGCCACACTGCTTTGTACGTTGTAACCGTAGTGGGACTGACTGTTATAGTGGCAGTACCCCAGTGCTAGAAATTCTTATTTTTTTTAAGTAAAAAGCATCTGAGGATTAATATGGTATCACTTCCTAGTCTTGCAGCTGTAGTCTATTTATGGTGTTAACTTTTGCTCTATAATAAGGCACCCTAGATTTACTCCTCAAATAGCAGTTGTTTATGTATTTTATGTGTGTGGTGGGGGCTAGGGGAGGTGTTTTGGGCTCAGCTCAGTTATATGATTCTTCTGGTTCGAACTGAGACTATTCATGAGTAAAGTCCAGGTGAATGGGCCTTTGTTTTTGCCAGTCACATGTGTTTATAAAGTCTGAACCATGGATAGAGGCTACATTTGCTGTCCTTCAGGATGTTCTAATCCACAAACCATCCTTATCTTTTGTATCACCACCCTATCACAGCAGCCCAGGCATCTGTCTCTGGCTTCTGCACTCCTACTACCTAAGCCCATTCTTTCTTGCTCACTCCTTATAAATCTCTTTAGTATGTGGTATTTGTGTTCAAGCCAAAGGTCATTTGTGGGTGTCATTCCTCCGGAGCCATTGACCCTGTGTTTTGCCATTTTTTTTTTTTTTCTCACCGTGACTCGTAGATAGTCAATTATGCTGTCATAGCTAGTCTGGTAGCCCAAAGGCCGGGCTATGTCTGCTGTCTGCCTCTCCAGCATTGGGATTACAGGCGCATGCTACTCCCACAGTGGCTACTTGCCTCTGAGCCTGTTTCCTGTGTGATTGGATAGATACCTGTCTTATGGAATTGTTAAAGGCACTAAGTAAGGTTCATACCTCACCCCAACATATACAGACACACAGTTTGCATGTGCACACACATGCACGTGCACACATTCATTTAGAAAACTGAAGTACTCTCTAGCAAAGGCCACCTGCTTTTCTGATTAGCTTAGGATCTCTCTGGTTGCCATAGGAGGGAGAACACAGTATACAGCGGGCCTGAACCTAAGGGTTGTGTTGTATTAACTTTTCCTGGGAAGATGTGAACGAATAAATGTCTGTTCACCCCAGATAGGGCAACAACAACAAAACAAAATATAATTCCACCGGAATCCACCTAGGCAAACCACTGAGTTTATTGGGCTTATTTACAGAGCATGGGAGGAGGCAGGGATGCTGCTTTCCGGATCGTAATTACCCTGAATGTCTTTCATCAGAAACAGACAACACATTTGTGTGTTTCTACAGTATCAGAATTTTTTGACTAATAATAAATTCACAGGATATGGTGATTTCGATGAGGCAAACTCTAATTTGTTTACAATTACAGTCTTAATTATTACTAATACTAATTCTCAGATCACACACTACATATCACACAGTAAATCTCTCTCTGTACATATATATGTGTGTTATAGAGTGACTACAAAAGATTAAAGAGACAGGGAGTTTAAGGGGCCTCGGAAGTGGGGGAACTCACAGGGAGGGGCCCACAAGTCACTGTTGATAAGATAACCAAACCACAGTGCAAAGAAGCTGCAGCAGCTGTTTGAGTGTCAGAGGTTGAAATTAAGTTGTGAAGGACCAAGGCCTGACAGCCTTGCAAAGGATGAGAAGATGGCTGTAGAGGAAGGTTGTAACAAAAGTGAGGACCAAGTCAAGCTGAATCAACAGTCTGGAGTCTTCTGACTGTTGGTCCTTTGATGCACACACATCAGGTGTCAGATAACAAGTCACCAGGGCTATTGTTATTAACACCTGATAGGTATCCACCTGTGATGTCCAGGTTGGGGAATTCTTTCTTTGGTCTGTAGTGTCTGATAAATGGCCTTTTTTTTCTCGATAGGATTTTAGTATGCCTATAGTCTGCATTTGCTCTGATAAATGTATAGGGTGGTACCCCCTCTCCTCCCTGAAATAAGTTGTTTATCAATGGGCGCTGCTGGCCAGTGTCGATTCAAGTACAGAGCCACTGTCCATGGAGGCCCTTCTTCAGACAGCCTTCCCTTCCTCTACTCCAGCACCTCTCCAGATCCTTTGTAGCTGGGAACATGGGAACGGGAAAGAGGATCTTGTGACTTACCCTTTCTCCTAGGACACAGTCAGTAGCTGTATTACCAGTACCATACACCTAGCTGCTACTGTTTTGTTTTGCTGATTAGGGGTTCTTGGTACCTCACCAGGAATTGTCTACTCCAAGATGGCATTCGTGAACTGAACATGTTATGTCTAGAGGGGGGGGGGAAGCCATCTTCCATCAGGCTGATCTCTTTATTGATGTCTGTTATGGCTTTGTCCGGGGCTCCCCAGTGAACCTCTCTGTACCTTCCATGATCCTGCAGCATCCTCCTTCCCAGCTTCTGGTTTCCAGTCCCCCCATTCTTCTGTTGTGAGGGACACCCCGGCTGCCTTCCAGTGCTCAAGTTGTTTGTGGTCCCTTACTAGCAGGAGCTTTCTTTAAAATCTGCCTCTCTGAATTTGAATCAAAAGGCCAATCTTGTTCTCACCACTCTGGGATGGTAGAAATGGGAACATTTACAAGGAATCTTCCTCTAATAGTGTCTGTTTCCACTACCTTATCCTGTTTATACCCTTGTTATGGCTCCTACAACTGGCAAAGTTGACTTCTTAGAAATTTCCATGTTATGGTCTATCTACCCCCTCCTTTGGAATTTCTTATCTGTTGCCTCAGTGGAAATTTCCACTATAGTATCATTGTATATGAACTCAGTTCCTGACCCAGACAGGAAACCCCTTTCCAGAAACCTGAAAAGGGATCTTTCACCCTGTTCTGCCTTTCTAGGTAAGAGTCAGGTAGGTAGGGTGTGTGTGTGTGTGTGTGTGTGTGTGTGTGTGTGTGTGTGTGTGTGTGTAGCATGAGGTACCGTACTTGTGCAGGATAGTTTCAAAGTGAGTCTCAGACTCCTGTTTTCAGTGGCCACATGGAAGCTTTTGACTGATATCACTGGGTAGGCATCACTGCCCTCATGGCAGAACACACTTGACCTAACCCTGCAGTAAGCTAGTGCTTCTGCAGACACGCCTGTCACCATTTCTCATGCTCAGGTAGTTTCTCTTGATCAGAGAGCTGATTTGATCATCATGAGGGTGTTTTGATGCGGGCTCTGTGCAGAGCTTATCAGCTCCACAAAATCAAGCCTTGTGGAATGTTACACCTCTTCACTGGAAAAAAAAAAAAGGAGGCTCTTTTTCCACTGCAGAAATAATTCTTCCTACCCTTTTTATCAGTTTACAAAACAGTGGATTTTGTTTATATTTGATGTATTTGTTATGCTATGTTCCTATTCACCCCACCACCCTCCCTCATTCTCTTTCCCCTTCCCACTGGTCTTGTGCTTCACTCCAAATATCTTTCTGATGAGTAATCAGCTGTCTCTCCCTTCTCTAGTGAAGCATCAAGAACTCAACCTTGAATCTGTGACCCTCCTGCCTTAGCTTCCTCAATCTTGGGATCACAGTTTAGTTAGTTTCCCTCCTACAATGAAGGAAGCAATTTAGTCCAATGACACACCTCCTTCTTGGAGACTGTGCTTCCTAACCCTGCCCAGACTGCCACCAAATGCAATCCAAGTATTCAAATATGTAAGTTACTGGGGGACATTCTCATTCAAGTCACGATACGGTGCACTTTTTGAAGCAGGGAAGAGGACACTGGGATAAGAGGCCATGAGTTACTGAGACACTTGAACAGTGACTTGACCTTGCCAATCTCAGTTAATGGGATCTCTTTACTGCAGGAAATGCAGCACATGAGAGCCCAGGGCAGTCTCCAACGCTGTGTATCAGTCAGTGTTCAGCAAGCAGTTTCTAGTGTTGTTGGCATGTGGCTGGTTAGATGCTTTTGAAAACTTTTAAAGTAATTTCTAAAGTAGCCCACTTCATCAGATTCTTTAAATCAAACAAGAATTTGAGAGTACCTAAGATAGGTATTTAATTTATAAACAACAACAACCAAAAAAAAAAAAAAAAACTATTTTGGGCCAGATTGATGGATGAGTGGATCAAGGCACTCACTGCCAAAACTGGTGACCAAGTTCTATCACCAGAACCTACATAGAAGTCAAGAACTAGTTCCTGAACATTGTCCACACAGGCACTATGATACGCATGCAGCACACAGTCAGGCACATGAGTAAATAAGTATTATTTTTAAAAGACATCTGCTTTATGAAGTTTATTAGTCATTTATAGTGTGAGCACTAAGTGCTGAGGTAGTGAGTTCTTGCTCGGGCTTAACACAGGTAGACTGGTGTCCATTGTCACGGAAAGGGTTAAGTCAAACTCTTCAGTGCTTGGAAGAGGTTTGACACACTGGAGCACTCCAATTGTGATGGCCATTGTTTTCCCATCACAGTATCAGCTCCATTGTATAGCCAGGCATTTGAAAAATGCTTTGTTCCCTGTAATAAATGACAAACAGTATCATGAAGACACTTTTATATGTAAGAAGTTGCTGTCTGTTTTGTTTGAGAAAAAACATTTGGCAGTTGAGAAGTAGTTACCACTAATACATATAAAAAGCAGTTACATTGACCTAATTAAACAGCTCTCTCTCTCTCTCTCTCTCTCTCTCTCTCTCTCTCTGTATTGCCATGGAATTGCCATGTAGGTGCTGTGACTTTTCTTGGCCTGGAATGATGGGATGACACACACACACAGACACTGATGGTTAGTCAGGCAGGTGTGAGAGACAGACCAGAGCAGGGATAGGTTAAACAAGAAGATGCCTGTTCATGTGGCAGGCACTCAGTTCAGCCGCTAGTCGTCTCCAGGGCAGTCAGAAGTAGATGGTGCTCCAGCCTCATTATCCATGTCTTCCTGACTGAGTGCCAATGCTGTGTCAGGTACGGGGAGTGTGTAGAGTGAGAGCAGCATTATTTTGGGCTGAGCTAATTTTGTAGTTTGTGTTTTGTAACACCTGCCTGTGCACTTTTGGTAAATGAATAACCAGATTAGCAAGAAGTCCATGTCTGTGCTGGTCTTGACAACGCCCTTTGAGCAACAATCCTTTATATGAAGGGTAAAATATGGCTAGGCATTTGGAAACAGGGAAGTGGTGGATGGGTCAGTGGCAATCAGCAGATTACTTTAAATGGTTGGTTAGCAAGTGTTTTAAGAATATCCACCTTCCCCTTGGGGCTGTGGGGCTTTCTTTCCAAGCTCCTCAGTCTGCTCTGAATGGCCCTAGAGAAACACAAGGCTTATGGAAATCCCTGGTTTGCATATGTCTCTACCATCAGGACCCACCATAAGCTAACTGTGGTTAATGGGTCTAAGTCTCAGCTCTTGCCCTAGCAATCACTCCCATTTCTGTAGCTCATGTAACCTGACAATTGTACATTATTTGATTGTTGATTTTTGACACAGGTTCTGCTCTGTAGACCAGACTGTCAAACTTGTAATGATCCCCTACCCCTGCCTTCCAGGCCCTCTGGTTACAGGTCTATATCAACATGCTTACCTTTAATTTTGTATTTTTTATTTAAAGAAGACTCTCAAGGTAATGTAAAACTCAGAACCTACAGAAACTGGATGTGAGTGTAAGTGTTGCAAGGCTGATCGTCACACCCCCAGGCCTAGCCTCTGCTGTGCTGTGTGGTCACCAGCATGTCAAGACTCACCCCAACAGGTTTGGCTGTGTATGCAGCTAGATCTGGATTTTCAGTGGGGACACCTGACACTTTTATAAAAGGAAAACAGTCCAGTGGGGAATTGCTTCCAAAGTCACTTCTGGCCCCTTCCATGGCATGAAAAAGTTTTAACAGTCCTCCAGTAAGAGAGGCCTTCACTCTCAAGCCTCCAGTGCATCTGGGATTGATTAGAAGCTCCCCAGAGGAAGCGGTGGGAAGGAGCCATGGAAGCACCCACTGTCTGAAACAAAACGTTTGAAAAGTTCTTACAAAAGAAAACTCTTTGCTGTGGCAAAACCATGGCCCCACTCAAGGTTTAGGAGAATGGGCTAGCCTGCAGAACCATCCAGTTGAGCTGTTGAAGTGTACCTGCTTACTCTCAGTCTGTAATTGCCTCTTGCCCCTTTCTGAATAAAAGTGCTGAAGCACACTTTGCTAAGCAGTCCAAGTGGTGTGTGTTGAGTAGAAATGGTGGGAGGGAGAGACTTGCATTCACGACTTGAAGCACTGTGGGGTGCACTAGAAACAGCCCTAACACACTCACTTCTCAGTTCTCCCAGGTCTGCCCCTCTCCTCCCCTTTAGCCACCCCATCCCCCAAAAGAGAAAGAAAACAAGCAAAAGTCCATGCTGTGGACTTGCGTGGCAGTGACTTTTCTAGAGCGACACTCAACACCTGTGCCCCCTGCAGGAGGACTAGAGTGACACAAAGCATCCCATAGAATTCGCCTTCTGCATTCCTTGAGAGTATTATTAGAAACTTAGAGTTGGACACTCACTTATAGTGGTAAAGAATAAAATGATTAAGATGCCATAAGTTGAAGTTGAATGCTTACTAAATACACAGCAAAGCCTGTGTTTACACTAAAGTATCACTAGCGTTGTGTATCTACTCCCCGCTTAAGACTTTGCTACGGGGCTGCAGAGATGGCTTCGTGATTAAGAGCATGTACTGGGCTACTGAGAGATTGACCATGCTCCAATGAGGGCAACACAGCATGGACTTCCATTTGTTTTGGGTTTTTTTTCCTTTTTTCCTCTTTTTGGGGATGGGGAGGGGCAGACCTGGGCGGACTGAGAAGGGAGTGTGATTAGGATGCATGATGTGAAATTCCCAAGTAATCAATAAAAATACTATGTTAACAACAAAATGGGCATCTACTGCGCTTGCAGGGGCCTGAGTTCGGTTCATATAAGGAGGCTCACACCTGCTTATAATTCTAGCTCCAAGGGATTCAACCTTTGGCCTTAGCAAGTATCTACAGTCACAATTAAAAATTAAAATGAGTGTTTTTTAAAGATAATTTGTCAGAGACAGACAGATGATCAGAAGACAGGAATTTTTGAGTATGAACTGAATATGTATCTTCAGTCTTGAAAACAGAGTCAGCAACATTGTCCTTTTAGTTTTAATTGTTGGTATTGCTACTAGCAAATGTAGGCCCAGGTTCCAGTCACAGTTAAATTAAGGAGGAATCTTACTAAGCTGTGTACTTTGTATATTCGAAGAAGAACAAGCCCCGGTGTGGGTGCCGGTTGTTGTAGTAAGGTTTGGGCCTGGCCCACGGCTTGGAGGTTTGTAACCTGGTCTGTGGCGGCTTTTGTCCTCCAAAGAAATGAATCAGACACTTATATACTTTATACTGTTTGGCCCATGTCTTATGCACATTACTAGCTAGCTCTTTCATCTTAAATCAACCCATTTCTACTATTCAACCCAACACGTGGCTCAGCCTGTGGCTCACCTGTATCTCTACATGTCTGTCCTCTTTGGAGGTCAGATGGAGACTGACTAACTCCACCCTTCTCCTACCTGCCTGCCCTCTGATCCTTCACCCACTTCTACGGTGCTGTGCATAGGCCAAAACAGTTCTTTATTTACAGCATACAGAGAGCATTTCCACCACAGCCTGTTATCTCATCTCATCACTTAGAGGTGATGTAGGACCATCAGGGGTTCAGGGCCACCCTCAGCTGTATCTTGAATTTACGACCAGCCTGTGTTATATGAGGCTGAAGGAGACACGGGGATTACAAACCTGATTCAGAAGTATAAGGGTTAAAATATAACTGTCTTCTTGTTTATCCCATCGCTTGTTAGTTATGGTTTTGGATCCTCTGAGCAGTTTATCAGTTATTCAGCTCTCATATTAGTAAGAAAAGGTTTGTTAGCTTTCATGGGTGCTTTACACCTGGAGAGCCTCCCCAGTAAAGGTCTCACGCTCTGTCCTTTGTCACCAGCAGCATTTCCGTCTTCTGGTGCTGTGTTGTCCCTTCATCCCCCAAGGGAAGGACACAGTGATAGTGTTTGGATGCCTGTGATGTGTCTGTCTTCCCTTTCTTTAGACTTCCTTTCTCAGAACACTGAGCTGCGCCTCAGTATTTAAGGCCATGGCAATGTTAAGAGATTATGTAGTATTTCTACATGAGATCAGTTGTTTCTTTGGGGCTGTTTTCCTTAAAACGCACACACATTCTAAGTTAAGTTTTAATACTTACTGATAAAATTTATAAAGACATATTTTGTCTTTAACTTTCCATCTCATGTTATTTTTATATAAAGAAAGATGACTATATCAATCTGTTTACTTTTTTGTCACAGGCTTCTAGAAACTACTTGCTCTAAACACCCAATCGGCTTCAGCTGGCACAAGTTGATGAGATATGTTTCTCCCAAGACACATTTTTAAAGGACCCCTCTCTATTCTTACCTATTCATCCTTTGAGGATGTCTGGAGGGGACAGTAGGTCCTGGAACTACTGAGTTCCCAATACTGGCTGAGCGCCTCTGTTAACATGTACCTGCTTTGCCTCTGACCTTCCTTGCCACCCCGTTATAGAAAGAGCACACACACACACACACACACACACACACACACACACACACACATACACACAGCCTTCAGTGCTTTTTTCTCTTTTTAGATGTCGGTTCTCTTTCCACTAGTTAAAGTCACCCTTAGGAATCCCCTGTGGGCACTGCAGTTCTTTGTATAAAGTAGTGTGTACCTGCATATAGTAGGCACATATACTCCTGTATACCTTTTAATTTTTGACATAGAACCTTGCTGTATATTTAAAAGTGGCCTTTAACTCAAAACTGCTCATGCATTGACTTCCTAAATACTAGGGCTATAGTTATGTGTCACCACTAAATCATCTTTATATTACTTTTACTGTCGAATACAATGAAAGTCGTATATAAATGGTTTTATACTGTGTTGTTTAGGGAATAATGACCCCCCAGAAGCCTGTACATGTTCAATACAAGCACAGATCTCCCCCCCAATACTTTTGCTGTACAGTTAAGTCCACAGATGTGGCACAAAGGCCTGCTGTGATGTAAGACGAAACTAGTTAAGTTTCAGAGGCCCCACCCTCTTCCTCCTAGGCTCCCGACTACAGCCTTACCTGCTTATTTGTCTTGAAGAACTAGGTTCTTCCCTGCTGGTTTGGAATACTCCTCCCAGATATTCAGGACTCCTCACCTGTGTATTACTTCCATGTGATGGTACTGGAGCTCTTTATCCTGTCCTTAGAGCACATGTTCAGAGTAGACACTCAGCAAATAGGAACTGGGTAAACAGACAAGAGAACAGACAGATGTATTCAGGGTCATGAGAGGCCAGGACTTTTTGTGAGCCAGTACTTTAAGTTAAAAAGCCATAACACAACACTAGTCCAGGCATAGTGGCACACACTTTTAGTTGTAGCACTGGAGAGACCAGGCAGGCAGGTCTCTGTGATTTCACGGCCACCCTGATCTATAGTAGAGTTCCAGGACAGACAGAGCTACATAGTGAGATCCTGTCTCTGTCTTAACAAAACAAACAAAAAATAGAAAAGGAAGTAAAACAACATTGCAATAATTGTCCCTTTTTTGTCTTTCTAATACATGTCAGTATTCAAGGCTAGGAAGGTACACTAAAACAGAATTTCTTGCCAGACTGCAAATTGACACTTATTTTTGAAAGTTGTTAGTAAAATGAAATAATAGCCTTGAGCCAGATATATACGATGGCACATGCATACGATCTCAGCATTTTCTGGGTAAAAGGGTTCCAAGGCTAACCTTAGATACCTCATATATTTATGGCCAGCCTGGTCTAAGTTAGGAACAGTGGAAACAATAACAAAATCATTAACAACCTTATGTTATTTTAGGTATTGTTAGAGAAAATCCAATGGATAAGTACTTGTTATAGGATGCAGTTTAGAATTATAGAAAAATTATAGCACACTATAAGATTTTACAGGAAGAAAATGTTTCTGCAAACGGAGGCTCATGTGTCCTTAAAAGTGATGCATATTTGTGTCTGTAGTATACCTGCCAATGGTGCATACCTTGTCTCTTATAGGAAACAAAAATCTGGCAATTTCAAATTATGGGACGTTCTACTCTTAACAAATACCATCATTGTCAAATACCAGCAAAGAAAGACCCAGGAGGTACTGTTGGTGTATGAGATTGAGTCCCATAGGCTTTTACATTGGAATCTTTGGTTCCCAGTTGGTGAACTATATTGGAAGGATTAGAAGATATGGCCTTGTCAGCAGAGGCCTTGTCCACTGAGGGGTGGGCTTAGAGATTTGGAAAGTCCACACCAGGGCTTCCCCCCTCTTCTCTCCCCCTCCAGTTCCTCTCCCGTCTTCTCTCTCCCTGACTGCAACTTGCAGATGAGCCGTGAGCTCTCATCCGACGCTCTAGCACCTAGCCTGTCTGCCTGTCTGCCATGCTCCCCACCATGGTATTTATGGAGTTACTCTCTGAATCTGTAAGCAAGCCCCAGCTCAATGCCTTATTTTATAAGTTGCCTTGGTCATGGTGTCTCTTCACTGCAATAAAAAATATAACTTAGATACTCACGTATCTTAAAGACTAAAGAGACATGGCAATGAACATAGCATATAATTCTGGATTTTCTTTTTCTAGAATAGACATTATTGGGACAGTTGCCAAAATCTGAATAAGGCTATAGGTTAGATCTGTGTTAATTTCCTGAGTTGACTAATTAAAATATGGCTATATAAGAGAAGTCCTTATTAGCAGAAAATACATGTCTGTCTGCCTGCTTGTGTGTTTGTCTTTCTCCCTTCCTTTAAAAGTAGGTTGGGATTAAAATACATTCAGTAAGATATTGAAGTTGGAGGGATCCAGCTAAATAAAGAGCATACGCTCGTCTCAGTGGTGAATACCTATAGCCCGGCTCCCAAAGAGGTGAGGTGGAAGAAAAAATCACTTGAATTAAGACATTTCAGACCACCCTAGGCAGAATAAGGAGACTTGAACATCAGAAAAGTCCCATATCATGGTGTTCATAAATAATTTATTATAGGAATCCCATATAAGGATGTCTTGGCTGAAGTGATACAGCAGGAGAAAGTTAGAAGGAATTTTATGTTTTGAGACAGGGTTTTGGTGTTTTCCCATATTGACCTTGAACTCAGTTCTCATGCCTTGACTTCCTAAATATTGGGGTTACAGGTGTGTGTCATCATACCTCCCCCCTTGTACGTTTGTTACCTTTTACCCACTTTAATATGTTTGACATAGTTTTCTCTAATTACATATTTCTTGAAAAATTAAGAAGAGAAATTTTACTTTTTAAGATAAAAGTTAGAAGGGCTGGAGAGTTGGCTCAGATGTTAAAAGCACTGGCTGCTCTTCCAAAGGACCTGGGTTCAATTCCCATCACCTACATAGCCGCTCACAACTGTCTATAACTTTATGTGTGAGGAATTGGCACCCTTACACAGACACACATGTAAGAAAAACACAAATACACATGAAATAAAAATAAGTAATTTTTAAAGTTAAAGTTGGAGATAAACCTCTGTACAATGCTTGTGTGGCATGCTTAAGACCCTAGGTATGATCCACAGCAAGGCAAAGAAAAGGCCATGTGTCACACAAAAAATTCAAAGTGATTTTTTTCTGTCATTTTTGTTTCTTTATCTCTGTATTCTCCATGCTACTAAATTCTGGCCATCTATGTACATATGTGTGTGTACAAAAAATTGCATACATGTGCATCAAGATCGGGTTGGTAGAGCCTAGACTAACCTCAAAAAGAGGACCTTGAACTTGTGCATGAGCAGCCAGCCACTAGGTGTCATCATTGGTCAACTAATAGTTTGTTTTGTTTTGTTTTGTTTTTAAAAAGACACTGCACTGGGTGCCTAAGGCTGTGTAATTATGATTACAGGCTGGTTGCCTCTGGATGAGTTGGCTGGCTTGCCTTGAAGAGGCAGGAAGTTGCTACAGGATTTGCATATAAGGGCTCTTGGCAGCAAATGCAAGTCCTATGTTCAAGTCTTTGCCAGGTGATAAAAAGAGCTGTTCACAGTCAGCAGTAATTCGGCTTACTCCTGGAGTCTGATACCGTCAGCCAGAGCTCTTCTGTTGCCTGCCAAGTGGGCCTGCCAAGGGCCCAAAGCCTTCATACCTTGCTCTTGTTTCACAAAGCCAGCTTTTCAAATAGACTCTTAGATAGTAGTGTGGTGCTGTGTCAGCATGAGGGCAGAGGTCAGCCTGCAGTATGTGAGCAGACATCACAGCTTCTTGGGTGTCACTGTGGAACATAATGAGCACCCAGCAGTATTTTGTAGATAATTGGAACTCAGGGTGGAGGAAGGTCAATGTCTTTGTTGAAATCATTCAGGGTCGGGGTTTCTTGCATGACCTATTGTTTGTATCTGGGTGTTTGGTTCTTGAAAACTACTAGAGTTTATTGCAGTATTAATAACGAAAAGGTGATATGCTTATTTCTGCACATGATTTTTTTTTTTTTTCTACTTAGCCCTCACAAAGTAATCCTTTGGCATAGATATAATTATCATGTTCACTTTGCAGCCGAGGAAACTGTGCAGAGGAAGATTTTAATAGGTCCTCAGGTCAGCTGTTGTGATTCTAAGGACTTCAGCTGTCATTTTCACAGCACCTCAGTAATGCATGTACTATTAGTAATGCATGTACTATCACCGTCATGTCTTTAAGATAAGGGAATCCAGGCACAGTTAGGCTTTGCTGGAGTCACCTCGAGAAGGAATGGTTCAGAACACAAATCCACACCTGACTCCAAAGTACATTTTTAAAAAGTAGATATTTGTTAATTTTTTATGAAAAAGGGCCTGCAATCCCTCCATGCAGAAAACTACACAAGGATAAACTGTACAGGTTTACTCTTTCCACCCAAAACCACACTTCTGTCTTCCACCATTAGTGGGACACAAATATCACTCCATGTGCTAGACTCCACTGTCCAGTTGGAAGTGGCATGTCTTTCAAGTAGAAGTCAGGAAATGGCT
This sequence comes from Sigmodon hispidus, assembly GCA_004025045.1. Lineage (NCBI taxonomy): Eukaryota > Metazoa > Chordata > Mammalia > Rodentia > Cricetidae > Sigmodon > Sigmodon hispidus. Next base: position 1,516 of record PVIH01000568.1, on the reverse strand, counting down.
TCCTTGGGAGAATCTTAGCTCGTTTTATTTTATTTAATTTCTGACATAGATATTTTCTGGGCTTGTTTGTTTTGGAATGTTGTGTTTAGCACAGTCTGTATAACCTCTGAAAGCTAGGGTCGGAAAATTGCCGTGGTATCATTCTGTCTCTCAGTATTGCACCATCTGGGTCTACAAGCACATGCACAAAGCACCTTCTAGCCACTTGTGAGCATGCTCCATTCTTCTGATACAGCCCAGTGCCCAGAGAAGGTTTACTAAGGGTCAGTGGGCTGGGTCTTGGTGCTGCCAGGGCCTGAGGAGGGAAAGCATGGCTCGGGCATGTTCATTATTCTCCAGATGCACTGTTTCCTCTGATTGTGCTACCACAGTAGCTAGAAGATTGCTGTTCATTGTTATGATCCTAGACTATTGTAAAATTTTTAAGTGCTCTTGACTCATCAGAGGCAAATTAGATTATTCATTTAGCAAACATTCTGAGTGTGCACTTTGCACAATCATGTGCTCAGTATGATGGAGTATGTCAGGGTGGGCTGACAGGTTTTGCTCTTAGGACGGATCATGGGGCTTTTATATTTTCTTCCTATGTTGAAATTAGACAATAAAGCCAGCCTGAAGAAAGCTGATCTTTAGAGTAGAGTAATATTTAATGCAAGACTGAACAGCAGAGGTGGCTTTTCACTCAGATTCAGGGTAAGATAAACCTTACTTTAGGGAGAAATAAAAATATACCAAATGCAAACCTGCCCTTATAAGCCCTCAGTCTACAGGAATCAGGAAGAGTTTTTACCCAAATACCTCTAAGACAAACAGGATGCAAAAAATACTGAGCTGTGGCGTGAGTTCCAGGCCAGCAGGAGAAAGTAAGTCTGTGTTGTAATCAGTCTCCTGTATACTGACACAACAGAGCAAGACAAGATCAAACTCTTTTCCTCTGTATCTCCATCCTCAGAGCACCAGACATCTCTTCTCATTCATCACAGAACGGTCACAGCCTCTCATCTTGGAGCCAGCACAGAATAAAGAGCTACTTGTTATACTTCTCCTGATCTCTTGAAGCTCGCTAGTCAGTTCCCCCTCATGCTGCCCTGGAGAGGACTAGGACACTCGCCCTTCCTGAACTCATCTCTGACACTTACGTGATCCACCCCAATCTAGATTTATCGTGGTCACATGAAGAGGGAACTTGACATGGCCAGTGGAGAGGAAGGGGAGATGACTACCAAGTATTACTCAAGAAAGCACACTGCCACAAAAATCCAGAGCATCCTTAGACACCGTGCATGGCTCAGAGGATAAGTGGACCCTTCTGAGTTGTTCCTGGTAGAGAAACCCAAGAAACATGTGCTCTTTTTCCCTACAGGAAATACAGATGTTGTAAAGTGGTCAGTAAGGCTTCCTGGAGGAAGTAGAATTTGTAGAAGCATGGGAAAAAAGATTATCCTTTCAGAAAGATCACTCTGGTCTCGAGAGATGAATTAGAAAGAACCATAGGGAAGATGTGGAAAGCAGTCGG